>BPLR01014866.1:0-149663 GCA_021605095.1 Caerostris extrusa | reverse complement strand
TAAACGCTTATCAGCGGCAGCTGCCGGTTGCGCTGTACTTCCTCCGGGTGCAGTCCCAACCTACTGACCATTTCTCCTGAACACCACAGGGGCGCTCTTGCAGTGCGTAGGCGGATGCGCCGTTACATTATTTTTAAATAAAAATTGAAATTTCAAATGAATACAAAAGATAGTTTTTTTTTAAATTTTCAAAAGTCATCTTTTTCCCTTTTATATGGGAACATTTAACATATAATGCAAATAATTATTTTACATCAAAGTGCCTCCAAGTTAAAAGACAAACATAACAACTATTTAAATACTCTGATATGTTTCTTTCAACATATATTTGAATGCAATAAGTAATGTTTCATTATAGTTCATTACACATACAAAAAAAAAAAAAAATTAAAAAGAAAAGAGATAATATATTTTTTTAAAAAAGGGTATAAGTTAACTTATAAAAAGAAAATTATTCCACATAAAAAGCAAAATAATTTTTTAAAAGCAAAAATAAAGGAATTACTTTTAACCTCGAAAATCAGAAAAAAAAAAATTCCCAACTTTAAGCCATATTTTGCCTTGCGACAATATAGCTGAATTTCAAATGAAAAAATAAAAATGTTGCATATCTTAACATTTCACAACAAATCTTTTAAAAAATCTTTTAAAAAAATACATAATTCCTTTTGGAAACTAAATGTAATTTTAAAAAATAATACCAGTTTTATAGTAAATTACAAAAGAGTCAAATTTGAAAAATATTAAAGCTTCCGTTCGACATCAAGATATCGCATGAAATCCTTTTTTCACAGAAAAAAATGATTAATTTTTTCAAAAAATAAAAGAACATTAGAAAATATACTGAAAAGTTTTCTTTTTATCAAACAAGTTACAATTTAAAATTTTTCCGCTCAGTTCTGAATCTGCGGACATGATAAAAATATGTCTTTCCTTAAAGCTATATATTTACAATGGCGTAATTTTTTTTTTTTAATTATAAAAATACTTTTAACAAAAGACATGAACTTCCTTGGATTTATTCAGGAATTTTCTTTTTCCTGTTTTATTTTTATTTTTTTTCAATTTGAAATTAAAAATGTAATGTACTAATTATAAGAGTTTAAATAAATTCTGGTCACTTTTATTTTAGTTAGTATAAAGATTTTTGATAATAACAGGTACCAATATGTATTGCATTATCGTAAAGTATTTACATTACTTTCACCAATTAAAACTGAAATTTGTCGAAAACTTCAAAATTAATTATTTAATTCAAGCAAATTTTATAATTTCGAGCAAACATTTCAAAATTAATTAATTAAACAATTTAATTAAATTTAAATTAATTAAAAATTAAATTAGTGTTCTAGGAGTATTTCATGCAGGATTCTTTCGGTATAGTAAAAGTTTATTTCATATATCTATGAAATTGTAATGCATAGTTTATTATTAAAATTTACACTTTCAATAAAAAAGGAATTTATATAATAAAGGGATTGAAATTTTGAGGCTAGGTATTGAATGTTGTACATCGCTTGTTTATATCTTTATAGAAATATTTTACAGGTTTATTATAGTATTTTATTGTAACGTCTCGGTTTATACTAGACCCATAATGGCTTCAAGAATAGGACCCCTTTCAGGTTCATGGGAACACTTTAATTTTTATTAACAAGCATTACACACATATATAGGGAACTCTATTTACAAAAAGTGAAAATTAAAGATAGTTTCTTCACAAGTGCAGTTCACTAGGTCGGAGATTTTCAAAGTTCTGCATTCTACGACGAATATATTTCACTAGATCTGCGGCAGACCTTATTTATCACACGGCGGGATAAACGAAACCACAAGGCTTTGACTTTGAAAAAAAGGCGGAAACTCCGGTCTATTCAGTCACTTCAGAGAAAAAAAGAAAAAACAACACTTCTGGTCAACTCGTCACAGAACACTCGGAGAAGAGCGTTCTGTGACGAGAATTCTGAATTCCTCCTTTTAAGAAAATTCATCAAGAGGGGAAGGTAGGCTTCCCTCACTTCCCGTTGGGTGGGGCTTCCTCAACCCATGGACTATCACCAATCACGATGCCACAACTCATGGTGTAGTCCATATCCCATTTGTAATTGTTTCCACCTGTGAAGGTCGAACAAGCTATCGCTAATTTCATGAGGTCTCATTATCCATGACACTGATTATCTGCTATCAGATTTGCAGCGACAGGTTTTCTTATTAGTAGAAAACACTGATTGCTTGTACTATAAGTATCCACAATACTGCTTATCTTCTGTCAAATTTGAGTGAAATGTTGTTATTATGCCATTGTTAAAGGATATAAATTCCTCTCCTGGGAACGAAATGCTACAACTCTATTCGGGAATAATGTTACAGTATGTATGTCAATGAAAGATCAGCCACTTCGAATATATATATATATATGTATATATATATATATATATATATATATATATATATATATATATATATATATATTTATATATTTGGTGCTAAATATATATATATGTATGTATGTATGTATATAAAGTGTGTATGTATGTGCATAACATATCACATATATAACTATATCAATTTTCCACCTATTTTTCAATGTTGTAAGAGACAGAAAATATAAACATTGTTTACCCAAAGAGACATGAGAAACACTCAAATGTTCCACAATAGTCACCATATTTGCATTAAATTTCTATTTAATTTCTGTGAAATATTTCCATACCTCAGAAGTTCATGACCATGTATCAAGAAAGATATATATGCAGCACTTCTGTCCAACTATTTTCTCTAGTTGGTAATTTAGGACGTAATTTGTAAAACTCATTTGCAATTCATGAGGCAATTATCATGCAACATTCTGAAGCTGATACATTCAATATCTTGTAGTAAGTCGATGTCTAGTAACATCTTGAAGTCGATGATATCTATTTTATCTCCTCATTTGAAGCCTATTCATATTACCCTTCAGCTAACGTGTTCCACAAATCAACCTTCAATTTTGTTGCTATTATATCAGTATTTCGAACATATTTTTCTATTGCAATTGTTTGAACACTATTGGGATGAAGAATGAAAAAAAGAGGACAGTAGTTCATAATATTTGTCTAGTTTTGCATGTATAAAGTGATTTTGTTAATTGTTGACTGTATTTAAAGTTTAATAGAGAACTCCTGTCGTGACTTAATAACAATGGAGGCGAGTTCATACGCACTATTCTCTTGCGTTATATTCACTATTTTCTTTGTTTCACAAAGATAATAAAATGTTTCCATCTGTTTAGCAAATATAAATTTTCAGTATTTTTTCCAAATTACGTACATAATAAAAAATTGTAAAATCGCAGAATAAGGGCCGTTGAAATTTGGCATCACCAAGCCGTGCCAATACTGAGTAAAAGGCTGCGACTGTAAGTGTAGTGAATTGCAAACAGTAGAAAAATCCATATACCCACATTTGGTGATTTAAAGCCCTGTTGGCGTCAGAAAAAAGTCCCCAAATACCAACGGCTCCTATTTTGCGATTTGGCCTAAGAAAGTTTCAGTATACTTTTACAATATTGTTATGTGTTATAGCTTTATATACAAAAATCTAACCTTACATTTTTCTGAGAATATATATATATATAGATACATTATACTTCATGTGAGCTTGTAAAAAAAATGGTTGATTGTTGTTCCATTGCCAAACCTTTAGTAAGTAATTTTTGCCAATTGTTGACTTTGTTCCATACGTCAATTGCATGAATGCCATTTAGTGACGTAATGTTTACTACCGTTTTAAAGCTGCAATAGTAAGTTTTCCGGCAATCCACCACCTATATACTAATTACTCTTAAACTGGCTTGGTAGTGAGGTGATACCATATGCAAGTTTTACATTTAAAAGTGTTACTAGATCACGAGTGCCTAAAAGATTTACAAATGTATTGCATAATCACTACAGTGCTCATCAAATTTTTAAACAGTTTGTGCTAATAGCTTTTTTAAACAGAGAATGGGCCTTTTTAATAGTATTACTCAATTTGTGCCTTTTCTGATAACAACCTAATTACTTGGTATCAAAAGTTCCTTTACTGAATCCATTAAAAAGAGACAAAAATTGATAGAATTGTGTAAAATAGTGCAAAAACAAAGCATATGCTTTTGGGCAGAATATTAACCATATGGAAATGAGCATGATAATGATAATTTAAACTTTGGCGCAGTTGTCGAGTTCAGATATTTGGGGATGGAGGGATATTTACGGTGAAAATGAAATTAAGATTAATGACTACAGTAGAGAAGGAAAGGAAGGAAAACTAGTTTTTGCAAGCAATAGAATCTTTTCTCCCTACAAAAATACCTAGGTCTGCATCTACTTCAAGAAAAATTTAATTAAAATAAGTTCAATTAATACATTCAGTTCAAAAATAAGTTAAATTCTAAAAAATATTCCAATAATAACCCAGGCTGCAATTTGTGGATCTGAAGCAATGGACCCTAAAGGAAAAGGAAAAATTCTTATTACTATGGTAAGGGAGATCTTAAGAAGAACGTTCGATCAGAGCTATCCAAGATGATGAGGTCTCGAGATTACGAAACAATAGTGAATAACAAAAGATATACAAGGAAAAGGATGTAATAATAAATGCAATTAGGTCTAGATGACTTCAGAGGCTGAGCCATTTGGGGCGAAAGGGAGACAATAGATGACTTCAGAGGCTGAGCCATTTGGGGCGAAAGGGAGACAATAGATGACTAAGAAAATTAGCAAAGAAAGACATTCGTAAGAACTTAAGAAATCTAAGAAGAGAAGGATGGAATAAGTGAAGAAGGATTTGGAGGTAATGAAAGTGAGACAATGGAAAAAAAAAGTTAAGAATAAGAAAGTTTGTAAAAGCGTTGTCAGGTTGGCGATTGTCACTACAGTTTGTATGTACTAAGGATGATGATGATGGAGGAATCCTGATAGTTAATAGTATGATAAAGGATTATCCGAAAAATAAAAATATTTGAAGAAGTGTCTTCTTTCTGTATCTTATCAGTATCTTCTACCTGTATCTTTATGTAACTTTTGAAAGAACACTTTTCAATTGGGTGCAAAGAGTCATAGGTGAAGGTAGCTAATGTGTAAAAACATTTTTTGTTCTACTTATTTTCTGAAAGTGAAATCTTAATGTAATTTTTTTTTTCCTTTTCTGCACCCTGTACCCTAAGAACCCTGTTTTATAATTCTTTAATTTCACTAATTTTATATTGTGAATATTTTGAATGTAACATAGCTATCATTTGAAATGGAGGCCAGCCTAAATAAATGGAAGTAAACATATAAGTTGTTGTATACAGTCATTAAAAATGAAGTCATAGATAATAGCGCACATTACAAGCCATAGAATCAAATAAAGGATAATATCATTCTACTACTATTAGTACAGGATCCCTACTTAAAAACTAAATTATTGGTAAAGCTATGACATATTCATTTATAATCTTTTTTTTACAGATTTTAGAGCATTTCTTCAGGATTAAAATGGTTACATATGATGTCCAGCAACAAGTAAAATTCATTGAGTGTTTCCTATTTTAGTGTACCACAGGCTTCAGGTTCAAATCCTGGTGGTAGCATGGATGTTTGTTAGTGGTTTAAAATCCACTTCAAGATGTAGGTCCCGGTATAATTAGCTTAAATTGTTCAAAAAAAATGACGGTAGAGCGACAAACCAAACTCTATTTCAGTGAAAGATTGATCATTTAAACTCAAAGAAAATACCATCAACATTTTAACATCAGAATATCTCCTAGAAATAGTACGATTCAGAAATTTAATCGTACAAGTTTTAAAAACAGAAAAACTCAATGAGTTTCACTTGTTGGGCATCATATGTAACCATTTTTAATTTATACGATATGTTCTAAAACCTACAAAAAATAAAAAAGATAGACAATTAAAAAAAGAGGAAATTATGACCTTTTCAAACCCCTCTGTATTTCATTGCCCATCCTGTATTAATATATACTGGAATCAATACTTATAAAAAATAACAAGGGAAAAAAAGTTAATCCCAAAAAGTCGAATTCCGATTCAGAAAAAAAGTCTTTCATTTGCTTTCATGCCTGTTTGTTCCTTGTCACTGTGTCTGTTCCAATTAAACCAATTGCTTATCACGAAACGAATGTTTTCGAGAATCCGTCAAAGTAGATCGATAATTAAATTCCATCTGTCGTCAGTTGCGTGTGTGTTGCTCTAACTAACTTGATTAACTTCAAACAGACACTTCAAATGTGAATAGATTAAGTACCAGTCAGGTGTTTTGAAATCAATTTAGGCTGACATTTAAAGTCGAGACTCATGTTTGTGAACTGTGTTTTTAGTTTGAAATTTCAGCTTACATCAAAATTCGTTCTGTTTGCAAGTAGTTGATTTGAAATCAACTACTCGCAAAAATTGACTATGCTTTGAACTTTGAAATGACGAATCAACCTCACATGAGTTGTAAAATTCACAACCTATCTTTATATATATAATTCTTCTGTACATCTGTTTGTCACTGAACTCTAAATGGCGGGACCGATTTTGATGAAATTTTCTGTGTGTGTTTGACAAAACATAGAAAATGTTTTATGCTTTATTTTTGTTTTTTATGCATATATTTTTTTATTTTTATGTTATTTCCCCTTTATTGTAAGTCGCTACCAGACGGTGCTGAATTATATCAACTTCTATACCGTTCAACCAATCGCTATGAAAATTAGGAATAATATGTATTCGAGTATGGAAAATAGCTTCGCGTTATCCACTTTATTGCTACTTGCCACCATATAGTACTGCCGAATTTCATTCTTATATACCGTTCAAATGAATATCCATGAAAATGAGTATGCGCATATATTGGAACATGGAGAATGTAATCTCGATATGTAATTTTCTTACAATGAATTTTTTTGGCACGTCAATGTATGCTAGGTTCTGCTAGTATATATATATATAAATATGTAGTTGAATGCGAGGGTATGTTACCCCATAGCTGTAAAAAAGAATTTTGTTTCACTGGATTCGATTGATTTTTTATTAAATGTGTAATCGACAATCTCGAAATCTCAAAAAAAACAACATTTTCTACTTATTTTTTACCTGGCGCTTTCTGGTGGCATAATCGTTTCGTTTGAAGTTCTTTATTTGTGTTTAAATAATTTCTAGAATTTAAAATGGTTAAATTTTTAATTTTTATGTGATTTTTATTTTTTTTTGTTTGTTTCAAATACTTTAGTGCTTCGATTTATTATCCATAAAATATGTAGGTATTGTTTTGGAAAGAAGAGTTTTACGTGTCTTCGACCTTTTAATTTTGTTTGCATTTATTTCACGATATATTTTTTTTTTTTTAAATTTCTTTCCCAAGCTAGCTTTTTTAAAATTTATTTCTCTAGCTTTCTTATATACATAATATTTATTTACAAAATAATTATTAAATAATTTAGTAAAAAAATTAATTCTAGAAGAAAACTTAATGTAAAATTGTTTTAAAAATTCGTCTGGTGAAAGTGAAGACAATTCTATTTCAAAGTGAAAATGGAAAAGAATTCTTCAAGTTTTTATTTTTACGATTGCTGTTATGCGTTTTGTACTTATATTAAATTCTAAATTTTATGGGCAAACATGTGTATCGTCCTATCAGATTACAATTTTTTAAATGTTTATTTTTTTTATTTATTGATAATATCTTTATATTTTATTTTCTAAGATCTTACTAATTACAGTTTTTTACTGAGGATAATTTTTCCTTTATATTTTTCCAAACGATAATTTACCCTCTTAAGCGATTTTTTTTTCAAATAAAATTCCCCAAAACTAAAAATACTTTTTATGTAGTCTGACAGCATCATGTCATTTCTGCTAGTGTTTACATAAAAGGAAGTGATATTGCTTAAAAGATGCATGCAAATGAGAAATCTGAGAGACAGATAATTTGATTAGAATATTCTTTCCGAAAAAATATAAAATGGGACGAACAAATGATAAAGAACAACAATAGTATAGCAACATGAAAAGGATAATGTTAGCTATTTTAAATGTTTCTAATTATGTAGATGTTAAAACAGAGCTCAAAGGAGACATTTCTGAAAGAATTTAATTTTAAATTTTACATATAGGAATAAACATTGCGTTATTTCCTGCTAGATATTCTTTTTAAGCTACTCCCTTATACACGCAGTTAAAATCACCTACTTTGAGATATTTTTTTTCAGAGAAACTATTAAATGTACTATTTTGAAATTTTATTTTTACTTTTAAAATGTTTCCTGAATTAATTAATCTTAGGTTAAGATAGAAAGGTTATTTTTCTTGAATAATGTTAAAAAAAATATATGGAAAAATCCAAAACTCTTGACCGTTTTTCACTAATACCTCAACTAACTTTTTAGGAATTTATATTGATCATGCCTCCTGAAAATAAATAATTGGATTATTCATTCAAAGAATACTATTTATTACTTAAAAAGAAAATGTAAAATATCTAAGTTATCTCTTACATTGTCATGAAATTTTATGTAAATAAAATCATATGTGTCAATTCCTACTTTTTTTTTCATTATATTGCAGAAAAGTCCTTTATAAATAATTTTCATTCTTTTTTTTTTTTTAGTTTATCTGGCGTCATCTATTGGTAGATATATGCAACTTAATCTAAGAAAGAATTAAAATTAATTAATTAAATTTAATTAAGGAATTAATATTTGAAAAACTGTATTAACATCGAGTGTCATCGACTACAAGTTCAAAAAAATGTATTTGAACTTGAGTGGATGAATAAAAAGTATTTTATGAACGATTGAAAATTTGAACAAGATGTATGTTGTGTATATATATATTATATATATACACAACATTATATATATATATATATATATGTATAATGTAATATATATATATATATACAACTCTGGTTAATACACATTATCATTCACAAAAAAATGAAAATTAAAGATATAATTTGATTCACATGTGCAGTTCACTCTGAGATTTTCAGAGTTCTCGAGTCTACGCTGAATATAATGCATCCGGTCTGCAGCAGACCTTAATTATCACACGGTGTGGTACACGAAACAACAAGGGCTCACTTTGTAAACAGGCGGAATCTCCAGCCTGTTCGGTCACTACAGAAAAAGAAAAACGCTTCTTGCCAACTTGTCGCAGAACATCTTATCCTTCTCCAAAAAAACTCCTTTAAAACATCCGTCAAGAGGGGTGGACAGCCTCTCATTTCTGATTGGAGTGGACACTTCCCTCAGCCCATGGTCTATCGCCATTCTCGATGCAGCAACTCATGATGTAGTTCATATTCCATCCCGTAATTGTTTCGACCTGTGAAGATGGCATAGACAATGTCTAATTTTCATGATATATCATTATCCATAACACTGATTATCTGCTGTCAGATTTAAATGACAGATTGTTATTATGCATTTGTTAAAGAATATATATTCCTTTCCCCTGTTAACGAGTTCTACATCTCTTCTCATGAGAAAAATGCTACAATATCGTTATCTACTCTAGTATTATATTGCACATCCCTCTCCGCTTCATGTATGAAATCTGCTTGAATCCTAACTTTATTGTGAATTAAAAAAGAATGGGTTTTTTATTATAACGCATATTCTCAAATATTAGTACAGTCAATAAACGTATAGTCAATATCAGGTTAGAAAGAAATATTCATTTATTAAAGTCTGTTTGAATAAAAATAAGTAATATATATAAAAAAAAAATTTAAAAGTCCAAATTCTACTTTTTTTCACTATATTGCAGAAAAGTCCTTTATAAATAATTTTCATTCCTTTTTAAGTTGATCTGGCGCCATCTATTGGTGAATATATGCAACTTAAATCCTACTGAAAAATTAAAATTAATTAATTAAATTTAATTAAGGAATTAATATTTGAAAAAACTGTATTAACATCGAGTGTCATCCACTACAAGTCGTTCAAAAAAAAATTTATTTGAACTTGAGGGTGAATAAAAGTATTTACTTAGAACGATTGAAAATTTGAACAAGATATATAGGGAGAGTGTGAGCTAATAGAAGGAATTAAAAAAAGTTCAAAATTTGTGAAGACATTGAATTGATAACGAGACAACGTGAAATATTTCTTGCGAAACATAATTATGAATAAACAAATAAATTTTCTATCAAAAAAGCAAATATATGTAAGGAGCAATGTATCAAAAAATATAATAAAAAAAAACAATAACAAAAGAAAAGAATTGCGGGCCTGCTTATTTAATTCAATTTATCTACACCCTAGTGTGTTCTTCAAATCAAACGCGATTCTGAATATTCAATTCTTACATTCATTCCCAAGCAGTGTTAAAAATTGAATAGAAGCAAGTTCTTTTTTTCTTTTTAAAATGAAACACATTGCATGCTTAAATTCCTTCATTTTTATTAGAAAATCAGAAATCAAAAATTTAAATAGAATTAGATTCAAAAGAAGGGAATTTCCAGAATGTCACAAAGATTTCAACTATTTATTTTTAGTTTGCAAGAAACCTGGATTCATGAATATTTTGGAATATGAAAGATATTTTCTTACTTTTCATATTATTTATGTTATAGTAATAGTTAAATAAATAGTAATGGCTGATAGTTTCTATAATATATAGTATGCGCCATTCGAAATTATTTTTAATTTATATATACATGTACCTTTTTTCCACGGAAGAGTTTTAGAATTTTGTTCCCTGGAGGTGAGGAATGTATATTTTTTAACAAGTACATAATAACAAATTATCACTCAAATTTGACAGAGCATAAGCAGTGTTGTAGATAGTTATATTACATGCAATTAGCGTTTTGTATTAATGAGAACAACTTGTCACTCAAATTTGACAGCAGACAAGCAGTGTTGTGGACAGTTATATTACATATAATTATGTAAATAATGTTTTGTACTAAGGGGAACAACCTGTCACTCAAATCTGATAGCAGATATTTAGCGTCATGGATAATGAACCCTCATGAAATTAGTGATTGCCTGTGCTACCTTCACATATCGAAACAATTACAGATGGCATATTGACTTCACCATGAGTTGTTGCATCGTGATGTGATAGAACAAGGGCTGAGATATTGTCTACTCCATGAGAAGTAAGGGAAGCCCCCCCTTAATTTCTTAAAGGAAGATTTTTGGAAGAGAGAGTTCTGTGACAAGTCGAGAAGTGTTGTCTTTCTCTGAAGTGACCAGAGTTTCAAAGCGACCCCCTTATGTTTCGAGTCTGACCCCCTTATGCCGGTGATAATTAATAATTAAAGTCTCTGCGCAGGCCACGTGTCTTTGATTCATTGTAGACTCGAGAACTCTAAAAATCTCCGTCCTGTTAGTGAATTGTCCCTACTTGTGTATCTAATTTATATCTTTAATTTTCATTTCATTGCAAATAAAGTTCTGTACATACCTATAAGGTTTATAAATAAAATTCAAAGTGTTCCCATGAACCTGAAAGTGGCCCTCTTCTTGAAGCCGTTATAGTCTAGTATAGGTCGAGATATTACAATCATAACTTGAAATATCATAACTATAAAATGAGTAATGACATAATTCGTTAAATGAAATAAAATGATAATTATAATAAGGAATGTTTTTTTAATTCCTTATAATATAAGCATGAATAAGATGGGTAGTTTAACTTTTTCTCCAAAATATTCTGTTGTGTGTGTTAAAAAGTGTAAAAAGAATCAATAGAAGAAGAAGGTGAAAAAGATAAACCACTAAAGGAATCGTTCCATGAAGTATGACAAATTTTAAATAATCAAAAAAAAAAAAAAAGAAGAGAATTTGGAGTACCAGAAACGAAAATTAGATATTACACATCTTGAAAAATGTATAATAAATTATTTACTACTATAAAATGTTTAATAAATCATTTCATTTTTCTAATATTTTCATTCCATAAATATCAAACCAGACGAAATGACCCTATTTAAACCTTGGGGCGATAAATATTAAATAAGATTATGTATGTAACTATATTTCTAAAATGGATTTTATTTCATTTTCGTGTCAATAAAATATTAATAATACGAGCTAAAAATATATTTACATTAATATTAGGCATATCTAATTTTCCTAAAACATATTCTTTCCTCTTCTCAACTTGCCTCGCTTTGCTGAATCGTTAAATTCAATGACAGTGCCATATCATTGATGGGTAAAAGAATTCTACTAGATCAAAAATTTATTTATGAAATGCATTTTCAAATAAATTTTTAATGTTTTTGAACCTCAATTTTTTGTATTTGACTTGATAATACAACTGAATGTTTTCTTACAAAACAGAAATATGAAAATATGTCTAAACAAGTAATATAAAAAAAAAAAAATTTTAAAAAGTCAATTCCTACTTTTTTTCACTCTATTGCAGAAAGTCCTTTATAAATAATTTTCATTCAATTTTTTAAGTTATCTGGCGCCATCTATTGGTAGATAAATGCAACTTAAATCTAAAACAAACTAAAACTAATTAATTAAATTTAATGAATGAATTAATATTTGAAAAAACTGTATTAACATCAGTGTCATACAAGTTCAAAAAAATGTATTTGAACTGGAGTGGATGAATAAAAAGTATTTTATGAACGATTGAAAATTTGAACAAGATATATGTAGGGAGAGTGTGAGCAAATAGAAGGAATTGAATAACACTATTTATATAAGGCTTGAAACTAAAGCCTTGAGACTTGTTGAAAATTAATTTGAAAATCAGAATCAGACATTTATGCTTGTTTGTGTCTGTATTTTTTAATTAAATTTAATTCACGGAAAGAATACGAATTCTCTAGCTTGAGTATGACCCTAATTCTACCAACAATAGAAATTTTAATTGAAAAAAAGCCATGCTGATGTATAAAAAAAGAATTCTACTAGAAAATTTATTGAGGAAATTCCTTTTGAAAGAATATTTTAAATGTTTTAGAATGCTTAGATGTTTTTTTTTGTACTTGACTTAACGATACAGCTGGATGTTTTCTTACAAAACAGAAATATGAGAATATGACTAAATAAAATTCTATTCGGTATATGCTTTCAGAGGCTTGAAACTAAAGCCTTGAGATTTGTAAATAATTATTATAACAAATGTTCAAAAATAATTAATCAAATTTTGGGGGAATTTATAATATCAAATATAATTCATGGAAAAATACCAATTATCTAACACGGGTATGACCTAATTCTGTCAACAATAGAAATAATTGAAAAAAGAAATTGTGACCATTATATAAATTTCATCTCAAAAATTAAATTATGGGGTTTCTATCTCTCTGTCTTTTTACTTAAGGACATAAAATATTTTTGTAAAAGGAATGTTATGTGATAATTATGTTTTACAGTTAAGTCGAACTTTGATGAAACAAAAACAAAACAAAATAAAAAAGAAACAAGGAAAATAGATAATGGATTTATTCACTATCTTTTATTTTTGGCCTTGTGTTTTTCCTTTTCCATGGATTTTGTCTAAATAATCACTTTTTAAGATTACTTCTTATAAATTTATAAATTATATTTTAATATTAATCAATTATAAGTTTTTATGTAGATTTGCAATATAAATTGTAAATATACGCCAATTTTTTTTTTATTTCCAATGTCAAGTTTTCAGGACAACAGATATCATAAAAAAAGAAAAATACTAAGAACAAGACAGAAACAAATGACATCAGTTAATCCATCCACTTAAGTCTGGCAATCCAATAACGCTACCATAAAGAAACAGGCGGCAGGGCAGAACAGGATGCAAGGTGAGGCATATCCATTTCTTCCTGGTTATCACACAGGAGACAGAAAGAGTTAGGAATCAATCTCTCTTGTTTTGGGACAAGCCACCTGCGTTCCACTGCAAAATTCTAAGAAACTCACACTGAGAGCCAGCCTGGAGGCCGTGTTTGTAGATCATTTTGCCGTACTAGACGTTGACCGGAATGCACCACGAGGAGGTAGATCTACGTTGCACTCCATATGCGGCAACTTTTCTTTTACAGCGAACGCTAATTTATTGTACAAAAAAATGTTTCATGAGAACTTTCTAAACCTTCACCCTATTTAGCAAAATAAAAAATAGCCAAGTTGGCGAAAGCCTGGAGACAACTTAAAGCAAAAATGAACTAGTGAATATTTCGTGTTAGAAAAACATTAAAAGTGATCGATTATATTTGAATCATTGAATTTTCTTTCAAAATTTCTTTCATGTTCTTCTAAAGACGTATTTACACAAAGAATGAAGGAATGACAAGAATCTTCTAGCTAAATTCGCTAATGGTAGGTATATCCTATCTATCAAATAAAAAATAATAATAATCTCAACCATTTTGTTATTATTCACTTATATAATTTCTACATTTAGTGATTCATTTGTTGGATAGGTACTGGGATAGAAAGAGACAGTTAACATATTTGAGAAAAAAAATAGATTTGCTGAACATTTGCTTTATTTTAATTACTAAATTCCTCCAACTTTTTTTTTATTTTTTTAATTGTGTAGAAATTAATAATGCCTTGCCAAAATCTAAATTTATAATTGCCTCTAAGATCAAAACTAAATACCAAATTACATAATTAAATGTCACAAGAAAAACAGCTACCACTCTCGCAAGATTAAAGACGAAGCACCACAAAAATATGAAAATGTCTGCTGCATTAAAAAATACCAAAAATATAGCAATTGCTCTGATGTCGAGCTTACTCCTCGTCATGTCTTTGATTGCCCAGCTGTTGCAGCCACCGTGCATAGTCTGGACCATCCCTTGAAGAGGATTTCTATTCCGAGTTGGCAACCAACATAAACAATATTATTCGGGAGCACCACGCTATTTGATTTTCTTGTACTCTTCAGAGGATATGACAGCAACAACAACATGACTTCAGTTTTTATTTTAAAACATTCAATTTTTTTTTCCAAAGTTGGTGCATTCCAAAAAGCATTGATGAAGATATATAGCTTATTTAACTGTACAGTGAGCAAAAGTAATCCATCTTCGTCAATGATGTAGTTAAAAGGCCAAGTGAGACACTGCATCTTTTCTGAAGTAAACATGTTGCTCTTGCCATACATTTTTGCTTAGACTACACACGAGAGATTTAGAATGGATCAAATGTTGACATATTTAACTATTTTCTTTTCTATGGTCTCATTTTTCATTCAAAAGACAACTCTTTAATTAAAATAATTGTTTTGTTTCGACTTTTTAACAAATAAATATATTTTAGAATGCATTTTCATTTTCATAAAAAAATTCTTAGTAAAGTAAAATAATATTTAGATTTATCTTTACCGTAATAATAAAAACTTATTTGTTTCTTGTTTACCTTTTTGCGTTTTTCAAAAACTTGGAGACTTATTTTAATTAGTTATCTTACTAGATAAGGCTCTTTCTAGCGATATTTTGAACCTTATGTTTAACTATTTTTTTCGTGGGACATTAGAAAAATTTAATTTATTAACTATATTTTAAAAAAGAAATATTTCAACATACTTTTTTCCAGATTTTTTTGCATATTCAGTATATGCAGTTAGACAATTTTTTATTTTATCATTTTGAAAAATAATACTGCTTTTGACTTCAATATAGAAGTTAAATTTAAAGTAATTTGTGAAACAAATGTCGAAGAATATACATTAAATTGAATAAGAATACAAACTGAATTGAATTATTTTTTTTTAAATATTTATTTCAATAGACATATGCAACGTTATTGAAATAAGAAATTCTATTAAAATTCTATTTGTTGATCAAATCAAACAAATATCTTCTGCCTAAAATCGTCTGACTGCTTAATTTTGAATGGAAATGAATCAATATAATTATCAATATAAATAAACTACATATAACTAAAATATTTTCATCAATTACATTATTTCAATCAAAAAAGGGATGAAATATTTATCAATTTTGAATAATAAAGGAAAGAAGAAATATTTGTACTTTTACTGATGTACTTTTTACATCAAAACTTACAAACAAACTCTTCTAAAACTGTCTTGGCGTTAGTATTTAAGTGTCTTTTCGCGCTAGAGCAGTCCAAAAGTATTTCGAAGTTGTGGAAAATCTTTCAATTTATCTCTCGTCTGAACTAAACTGAGATTTCGAAGGGGAAAAAGAATCTTATTCATAAATAAACATAAGTGTCTTCCTCAGAAAATTCTGATAAGCTTCTAGTGAAATACAACCCGAACAAACTTATTTTTTTTTTCTGAAGCTTACAGTTCTGGAAGATAAATCTCCTAAAAATAAGATGCATTTTTTCCCACTTCTTTTGAGAAACACGTGAATAATTCAATAGTCTTTTCAATGCATTTTTATTAATATTTTTTGTATTTTGGCAATTCAGAAAAAGTTGAATGTATGAAATGAAAAAGAGTAAAAAAGCGAAAAAAACTATAATAATACAACTGAACTCGTGATGACGATGATGATTGTTTTAATACAGTAAAATCACAATCAAATCAATCTTTTCATATTTTCTATTCAATTTCAAATTATGAATATTTTTAAAACGGAAATTTTTTTAATAATGTACACGAGAATCTTTATAAAACATCATTTTATTTATTGTAAATTTTTTTTTTTAACTTTTTAAAAATTAAAATTTTTAATCAGTACTTTTGTTGTGGTTGTTGTTGTTTTGGTTTTGGTTTTAGAATAATTTGATTTTACATTTTTTTCTTCATTCTGATAAAAAGGACTTGTGATAATAGGCTAGCAAAAATGTATTATAAAAAAAAGAAGATGAAATTGTATAATAATAATAAAAAGTATATATTATAATTATTCTCGTATATTTTATTAAATTTTTTTAGTTTTAAAATATTGATGAACTGAAGTAGAAAAGGGTTGTTTATGAATGTTTTTTAAAGATAAGAGATATATGAAAATTTTAAAAGTTTAACATTTCAAATTTTATAAATAGTGTTCATAGGTTTTTAATATACTTCCTATTTCAAATGTTTCACACGAAAATGATACGGTTTTTGACTTATTGAATAAAACAGTTTGTTCTGAAAGGAAATTCTTCCGAACTCTGTCGAGTTCCGAATTTCTTGTTATCTAATTTGCATTTTCTTATTACTGTGTTTGATACGGTTTCCGACTTATTGAATAAAACAGTTTGTTCTGAAAGGAAATTCTTCCGAACTCTGTCGAGTTCCGAATTTCTTGTTATCTAATTTGCATTTTCTTATTACTTTGAGATGTTTATTTTACTACAAACAAGATTACATCAATTTCGTCGCCGATTATTTTTTTATGGATACTTCGGGAACATGTCAATATATTTTCCAATATAACAAAAAATGATATTTGCGAATACTTGTTAAATTACTGCCTTGTTAAAGAACTTTATTTCGTGTAGAAATGATGCTGTATCAAAATACCATTTAATTGTTTATTGGTTACTTTCATGAATAAAATTTCATTTAGATTTTAGTTATATCCTTTTGCGAAATGAACTTTTACAAATGTATAAATAAAAATGTTATACCTTTCATACAGTTTTATTCCTCCCCCACCCCCACCCCCTCCCACCTAAAAAATTAGATTGAAGAAAAACGGAATGCCAAAGGTATGAAATTTAGTTTTTTGTTAAAGAACCTTACAAATGTAATGAGTCAATTTTAAGATTCCAAATTAGTTAACTTAAATTAATTAACTGCACGTATCGTGTAAAACTCTAAGGTATAGATAATGTCGAACACGACATTTTCCTGAATAGATTTAGATTGCATGTAATGCTGCTAATGAAAATAGATGGAAACAGACAGGGTGCGGTTTAAGGAAAGCTCAGCAGACGGCGACAGTTTCATTTATTAGAGCATGATGCCTTTGTTAATACGCTGGGATGGATAATGGATAAATAATTAGCGGTGTATCGTTTATCGGCAGACTGACAAGACATTTAATGACTTTAATGGATAGATGTCAGCACCTATAAAAGGCAGGGAATATGTTCTAAGTAATTTTTGTTAATATAAATTTAATATTTTCTTTATTTTTTAATATGTCAATGTTATTCTCCATTTAAAATAAAGAAAATTCCCATTATTTCTTTTTTTTTTTTAATTAAATGATATATAAAAAGAATTTCAATTAGAATTTAAAATTTTAAAAAATGATAAATTTGTAATTTAAAATACTTTTTCAATTTCTAAAGGAAGCATTTATTAATTAAAATTGAGTAAATTAAAGATAAACAGACATCAATTATTGTTTAAAACTTTTATTCATTTTTAATTAGAGATCAATAAATATCTACCTCTCTAAAAAAATGTGAAAAGCACGTTCCAAAAATATTGAGACGTGGATCAGCGGAAATTCTTGCAGCTGAGCGTAAAGCACCAATTCAGTGACGAAAAATCTACCATGTTGGAATTGCTGGCGGAATATACTGATCTGATAAAAAAAGATATAAACTTTGTTGAGAATCTATCATGGAATAATTTTGAAATATTTGGTTTAGTTGCTGATTTTGCGCAATCTTTTTTGATAATGATAGATACTTTGAAACACAAAATGTCGAAAAACATACCATTATAATTTAAAAAATTTGAATTAGGAAGTCTATTGAAAAATTTAGCAATATGATTTTAAAATTTGAAATGTTAAAACTATTAAAATTTTCATATATCTATTTCCACTGTATCATTTTTCCCACGGGACGAATTGTGGCATTTGTTCCCAGGAGAGAGGAATGTATATTTTTTGACAAGTACATAATAACAACCTATCAATCAAATTTGAAGCAAAAAAGTATTTATATTTTTTTTTTCCAGTAAAAATAAAAACTGACGAATTACTTGATTACCTTTTTTTTTTGTGGATTTCAAAAATTTGGAAAAGCATGTTACTTTTTAATTAGTTTTCTTATTCTTGAGGTAAATGATAACTAAACAAGTAATGCAAAAAAAAAAAATTTAAAGTCAATTCCTTCTTTTTTTCATTATATTGCAGAAAGTCCTTTACAAATAATTTTCATTTATTTTTTTAACTTTATCTGGCGCCATCTATTGGTAGATATATGCAACTTAAATCTAAAAAAAAAAAAAAAAAAAAAAAACTAAAATTGATTAATTAAATTTAATTACTGAATTAATATTTGAAAAACTGTATGAACATCAAGTGTCATCCACTACAAGTTCAAAAAAAAATGTATCTGAACTTGAGTGGAGGAATAAAAAGTATTTTATGAACGATTGGAAATTTGAACAAGATATATATAGGTAGAGTGTGAGCTAACAGAAGGAATTGAAAAAAAGAACAGCAATCTCGAATTACAGCAAAATAATAAAAGCAAAAATAATAAAAGCAAATATAATAAAATCAAATACATACGATAAAAATAATAAAAGCAAATATATTAGGCTATATTTCAAATTTAATTAAAAACTTTTGTTCATTTAAAATTATAAAATATAGAATGCATTAACAAGAATATTCAAACGCGATCGTTTCAAATTTCAAACCTAAAAATTAAGAATAATATCCAGAAAAATAAGCTAAATTAAAATCAGACGACTTTTATATTATTGACAATTTGTAATTACATTATTTTAAAAATTGAACAATATGTATTAAAGAATAATAAAAATATTTAATAACAAAATAGTAATAATTAATAATTAAATAGAATAAATTAAAAATCAGACGGTTTTTTTTTATATTATTTCCAATTTGTAGTAACATTATTATAAAAATTGAATAATATATATTAAAGGAATAATAAAAATATTTGATAAAAAAAATAGTAATAATTAATAATTAAATGAATAAAAATAATTAATAAGTTAATGAATAAAATAATTAATAATCATTAATTAATTAATAATCAGTTATGAGAAAAAAGAGATTATTAACTAATTATTAATTAATTAATGATGAGCAAATGAGAAGAAAGAACAACGTGAATATATGAATATTTCTCCCATGTTAAACTAAAATTAATTAATTAAATTTAATTAATAAATCAATATTTGAAAAAACTGTATTAACATCCAGTGTCATCCACTATAAGTTCAAAAAAAATGTATTTGAACTTGAGTGGATGAATTAAATGTATTTTATGAACGATTGAAAATTTGAACAAAATATATATAGGAAGAGTGTGAGCTAATAGAAGGAATTTAATAAAAGGCTCTTTTTTATCAATATTTTGAAACTTATTTTTAATTATTTTTTTGCTTACCATTGGAAAAAAATTTAAATTATTAATATTTTCTAAAAAAAAAAATATTTCAATATTTTTATTTTTCAAGTTTTGTTTGCATATTCAGTCAACAATTCAACAATTTTTTATTTTATTATTTTGAAAAAATAATGCTGCTTTTGGCTTCATTTTGGAAGTCAAACATAGAAATTTATGAAGCAAATGTCGAAAAACTATACTTGAATTGAATTACAATATTCACTGAATTGAATTATTTTTCTAAATATTTATTCCAATACGCATATGCAACATTCTTGAAGTAAAAAATTCTGTTAAAATTATATTCGCTGATTAAATCAAAAATATCTTTTGGGAAAATCGTCTGACTGCTTAATTTTCCAACACAAATTTCTTCCATATTTATTCACATAATTAGTCTATGCAGTTCTACAATTTTTTTATTTTAATATTCTGAAAAATAATACCGCTTTTGGCTTCATTATGTAATCAATGTTACTTCACAATGTATAACACATATAGTGATTTCTGAGACAAATGTTAAAGAATACACATTGAATTGAATTAGAATATGCAGCTAATAGAATATTTTTTTCCTAAACACTTATTCACACATACCACAATATTATGACACATTCTTAAAATAAGAAATTCTATTAAAATTCGCTGATTAAATCAAAAATATTTTTAGCGAAAATCGTCTGACTGCTTAATATTGAATGGAAATTAATCGATATAACTTTATATCGTTAAATTAACCACATAGATATAAATTATTGTATCTAATTACATTATTCAAGTCAAAAAGTGATAAAATAATTGTCAATTCGAATAATAAAGGAAAGAAGAAATATTGATATTCTTACTGATTTCAAAATTTTCAAAAAATCTTCTAAAATTGCATTGGCGTTAATATTTAAGCGTCTTTTTTCCCACCAGAGCCATCCAAAAAGTGTTTCGAAGTTGGGGAAAATCTTTCAATTTATCTCTCCTCTGAACTAAACTGAGATTTTGAAGGAACAAAAAGACGCTTATTCATAAATACATAAACATAAGTATCTCCCTCTGAAAATTCTGATAAACTTCTAGTGAAATACAGCCAGAACAAACTTTTTTCTTTTCCTTCAAGCTTACAGTCTCGGAAGATAAATCTCCTAAAAATAACGTGCATTTTTTTCCTTCTTCTTTTGGGAAACACGGAATAATTCAATAGTCTTTTCAATGTATTTTTATTAAATATTTCTTGTATTTTGTCTATTCAGAAAATGTTGAA
Source organism: Caerostris extrusa (assembly GCA_021605095.1). Lineage (NCBI taxonomy): Eukaryota > Metazoa > Arthropoda > Arachnida > Araneae > Araneidae > Caerostris > Caerostris extrusa. Next base: position 128,214 of record BPLR01014866.1, on the reverse strand, counting down.
TGTATGAAAAAGAAAAAGAGGGAAAAGAGAAAAAAATAAAATAAAACTCAACTCATGATAATTGTTTTAATACAGTAAAATGACAAAAATTGGTCTTTGTGAATCTTTTCCCCATTTTGTATTCAATTTCAGATTATCAACATTTTTAAAAGTGAAATTTTTTTAAATAATGTACACGATAATCCTTATAAAACATCCTTTTATTTAATGTAAAAGTTTTTTAATTTTTTTTTAAATTAAAATTTTATTCAGCACGGTTTTTGTTTGTGCGTTTTTGTTTGTTTTTAGAATAATTTGGATTTTACATTTTTTTTTTTTTGTAAATAACGAGGATTTGCGATAAAAGGCTAACAAAAATGTATTATAAAAAGAAAAAGAGGAAAATGAAATTTTTATAATAAATAAAATGATGTTTTATAAGGATTCTCATATACTTTATTAAAAACTTTTTTTATATTTAAAATATTAATAATCTGAAGTTATAAAGAGTTCATTGCGTTTTCTTGCTTCGTTTGCATTGTTTGTTTTATAACAAAAAAAAAAAAATTAAACCAATTTCTTTGTCGATTCTTTATATAGATACCTGCCAAAGATATTTTTCCAAAAACAAAAAATGATCTTGCGAATATTTGTTAAATTATTGCCTGGTTAAAGAATCTTCTTTCGTGTAGAAATGATGGTATTTCAAATTACCATTTAGCTGTTTATTGATAATTTTCATTTCCGTTTTAGTCAGTGGAGATTTACTAATATATAAATAAGAATTTTATACCTTTCATACAAATTTATTGTTACCCCATCCCCCATAAAATATTACAAACGAAGAAAAAAAATTTGTAGTGCCAAATATATAATATTTATTTTTGTCAATAAAAGACCCTACAATGTAATGAATTAATTTCAAGAGTCTGATTTAGTTAATCTAAATTAACTTAATGCACATGTCGTGTAAAACTCTAAGGTATAGATAATGTCGAACACGACATTTTCCCGAATAGATTTAGATTGCATGTAATGCTGCTAATGAAAACAGACGAAAGCAGACAGTGTGTGGTTTGAGGAAAGCTCAACAGACGGCGTCAGTTTCATTTATTAGAGCACGATGCCTTCATTAATACGCCGGGATGGATAAATAATTAGCGGTGTATCGTCTATCGGCAGACTGACAAGACATTTAATGTTCACGGCTGATTTTCTGCAAGAGAAAGTGGCTTTAATGGAGATATGTCCAATATTCACCTATAAAAGACAACGAATATGTTCTATGTCAACTTTGCTCATATAAATTTTATATAATCTTATTTTTATTATGTCAATATTATTTCTGTTCAAGATAAAGAAAATTCACATTATTTTCTTTTAACATATTTTTTTATCTTTTACTTCAATGATATGTAAAAATTTCGATTTGAATTTAGAATTTTTAAAAATGATAAATTTGTAGTTTAAAATATTTTTTTGCAATATCTAAAGGAAGCATTTTATTAATTAAAAATAAAAACATTATAGAAAAACAGATATCAGAGATTATTGTTAAAACTTTTTATTTATTTTTAGTTATTGAATAAATATCTACTTTTCTAAAAAATGCAAAAAGCACTTTCCAAAAAAAATATTTAGATAGATCAAACGCCCGAGACGTGTATCTCCGGAAATTCTTGCAGCTAAGTGTAGGTAGTAATTCAATGACGAAAAAACCAACTATCACGTTAGAACTACTGGCGGAACACATTTCTTATGAAAAAAATTTAAAATTTGTTGATAATCTATAATGGGATAATTTTCAAATATTTGGTTCAGTCGATGATTTGTGCTATCTACACAAAATCAGCGACATTTGTGATTTGTATTTTGATCATGTTAGATACTTTGAAATATAAAATAAATCGAAAAAGATATCATTATCATTTGTAAAATTTGAAAAAAAAAAAATATATAATAAAAATAAATATAAATATATAAAATTTATCAATGTTATTTATAAAATTTGAAATGTTAAACTTTTAAAATTTTCATACACAGTAGAACCTCTTTAAGTCGAACCTCGATAACTCGAAAACCTCCACAACTCAAAAAAATTTTTTTGTTCCCTTCCCTTCAAGCCCCAAAACCTCTATGACTCGAAATTTCAACCCTCTATAAGTCGAAATAATTAGTTAATCCCCACAAGCTATTTTGGTATATATTTTCCTGCGTAACTCGAAAAAAAAAATTGGACCTCTGTATCTCGAACATTGGCAATGTTTGATTTTACAATCTTTTCTAGAACCTTTACAACTCGATCATTTGAAACTAACTACCTCTATAGCTCGAAGAAAAATAAGTTACCGACTTTAAGGATTTGCCGACAATGCACGTCATTGTTTCTTAGAAAACAATGTATGAGTATATAGTAAATAGAATAACCAATTCTGTGAAATAGCAACTCGGGAGAAAAAGAATTTTCTGCTCTTTATAGCTTAGATAATGCTACAGCTTAGATAATGCTATATAGCTTAGATAATGCGATCGATTTGTCTAAAGTAAAAAAAAAATAATAATAATGATAAAAAACTGACTTTTTTTAATACATAATGTTTTTAATTTTAATTTTGTTACGGAATTATTTTGATTTTTATTGTAGCACATAATATAACTTTTAAGTTACAAATAAACTTGTTTATTACCTCTATAACTTGAATTTTTATTTATTTTACCTCTCTAACTCAAAATAAGTCAGAAAGAATCTAAACGTCTACAATCTGAATATTTCCTTATAAAATTCGCGTAAGTTGAAATCCTCCATTAGTCGAAAACTATAACTCGAATTATTTGGCGTCTCCCTTGAAGTTCGACTTACAAACGTTCTACTGTATATGTTTCCTCATTAAAAAAACATCCATAATCAACTCTTTTCAACTACAGATTATTAATATTTTGAAAATTAAAAAATTAATAAAGTATACGGGTTTTCTTATAAACATAATTTGTTTTTACTGTAAAATTTCATTTTTTTATATTCTTTTCTTTATAATACAAATTTTGTTAACCTTTTATCATAAATACTTTTTATTTAAAACAAGTTGTAAAATCCAAATTATTCTAAAAACAAAAAAAGTTGCCGATTACAATTTTTAAGAAAGTTAAAAAATTTTACAATAAATAATATGATGTTTTATAAGAATTCTCCTGTTCATTATTTATAAAAAAATTCAGTTTTAAAAATACTGATAATCTTAAATTGAATATAAAATGTGAAAAGAATCACAGAGAACAATCTCTTTACATTTTACTGTATTAAAATAATCATCATAAAGGGAGTTGCATTAATATTTTTTCTTTCTGCACTTTTTCTTTTTGTTTTTACGTTCAACTTTTTTCTGAGTAGACAAAGAAGAAGGAAAATAAATGCACCTTATTTTTAGGAGATTTATCTTCGAAACTGTAAGCTTGAGGAATAAAAAAGTTTCTTCGGGTTGTATTTCACTAGATGCTTATCAGAATTTTCCGAGGGAAATACTTATGTTTATGTATTTATGAATAAGCGCCTTTTTTTCCCTCCGAAATCTCAGTTTAGTTCAGACAAAAAACAAATTGAAAGATTTTCCATAACTTCGAAACACTTTTGAACGGTTCTAGCGTGAAAAGACGCTTAAATATTAACGCCAACGCAGTTTTAGAAGGGTTTGTATAGTTTTGATTCTGCATCGGTAAATATTTTTTTTTCCTTTATTATTCCCAGTTGGTAATTATTTCATAACTTTTTGACTTAAATAATGTAATTAGATAAAAATAATTTATCTGCATGTCATTTATTTAATGACATAAAGTCGATCGATTAATTTAAAAGTGCATCGATTAATTTCAATTCAAAATTAAACAATCAAACGATTTTCGCCAAAATATATTTTTGATTTTATCAGAAAATAGAATTTAATTCTATTCTAAATTATAAAAATAATAATAGAAAACAGAATATTATTCTATTCTATTAATCTTTATTTTAAAGGTGTTGCATATGTCTATTGCAATAAATATTTAGAAAAAATTTATTTAATAGAAACAATTCAATTAATTTAGTAAAAGTATAAATATTTCTTCTTTACTTTATTATTCTCAATTGATAATTATTTCATCCCTTTTTTAGTTAAATAATATAATTAGATACAATAATTTCTCTATATGTAGTTTATTTAATGATATAAAATTATATCGATTAATTTCAATTCAAAATTAAGTAGTCAGACGATTTTCGCTAAAAGAAATTTTTGATTTGATCGGCGAATAGAATTTTAATAAAATTTGGATTTTTCTAAAATAGAATTTTAATAAATTCAATAGGATGTTGCATATGTTTATTAGAATAAAAATTCAGAAAAATTAGTTCAATTCATTGTGTTTTATAATTCAGCTCAATGTATATCCTTTAGCATTTGCTTCACAAATTATTATATGATAGACTTCAGAATGAAGCCAGACGACATCAAAAGCTGTATTATTTATTCAGAATAATAAAAAATTGTAGAATAGTTGTATTATTATTGCATAGACAATTATAGAATAGAATGATTGCACAGACTAGAATTACAAAATATAATAATTGCATAGAGTAGAATTATAGAATTGAGTAATTGCAGAGACTAAATGTGCAAACTTATCTGGAAGAAATTTATGTCGAAAATTTTCTTTTTAGAAAAGAATAAAAATTAATTAATAATAATTTTCAGCGTCAGGCGAAAAAATAATTTAAATTATCTTGAATGCCTACAGACATATTAAAAATAAAGAAAATATTAAAATTTATATGAACAAAATATATTCCCTGCCTTTTAATATGTGTGGGCATCTATCCATTAAAGTCACTTCCCTCTTGCAGAAAATCAGCCGTGAACATTAAGAGTCTTGTCAGTCTGCCGATAGACGATACACCGCTCATTATTTATCCATCCCAGCGCATTAATGAAAGCATCGTGCTCTAATAAATGAAACTGTCTGCTAAGTTTTCCTTAAACTGCACAGTGTCTGCTTCCATCTATTTTCATTAGCAGCATTACATGCAATCTAAATCTATTCTGAAAAATGTCGTGTTCGACGCTATCTATATACCTTAAAGTTTTTACACGACAGGTGCATTTAGTTAATTTAGATTACTAATTTGGTATCTTAAAACTAATTTATTACATATGTGTTGTCTTTTATTAAGAATAAAATAAATTTAATACATTTAACATTGCAATTTTCTTCAATGTACTTTTTCTGGGGCGGGAGAGAGAGAGAAAATAAAATTGTAGGCAAGGTATAAAGTTCTTATTTATATAAGAACTTTACAAAATATCTTTAGAACTTTATAAATGGGCATTAGAACTTTAGAACTTTAGAACGAAAAGGAAGGGGGAGAATAAAATTGTTGGCAAGGTTTAAAGTTCTTATCCATATAACAACTTAAAATGCCTTTAGAACTTAATAAATAGGCATTAGAACTTCTGAACTTTAGAACTAAAAGAGGGTGGGGGAATAAAATTGTGGGAAAGGTATAATAAGGTAAAAAGGAAGGTAAATGCAAATTAGGCATCAAAAAATTTCAGATCTAAAGCAAGAAATTCGAAACTCGACAGAGTTCGGAAAAATTTCCTTTCAAAAGAAACTGTTTTTTTGATTGAATCAGTTTAAAAACATCATCATTATCATTTGAAACATTTGAAAAAATAAGCATATTGAAACACTTATCAATTTGACTTATAAAATTTGAAATGTTAAGCTTTTAAAAATTTTCTTATATATGTTTCCTCTTTAAAAAACATCCATAATCAACATTTTAAAACTAAAAAAAATTAAATAAACTATACGAGATTTCTTAGATACAAAATTTCTTAGAGATTTCTTCAAAATTTCTTATTTCAAGAGATTTCTTAGATAGATAAAAACATTATTTTTATTATAAAATTTCATTTTCTTCCTATTCTTTTTTATAATATAATTTGTGTTAGCTTTTTATCACAAGTCCTTTTAATTTAAAAAAAATTGTAAAGTCCAAATTATTCTAAAAATAAAAAAATTATGATTACAATTTTTAAAAAATTAAAATATTTTACAATAAATAAAATGATGTTTTTATATGGATTATCGTGTATATTATTAAAATAGTTTCTCTATACTATTTTCTATACTATACTCTAAAATACTTTCTCTATAAATATATTATTAAAATACTTTTCTTTTCTCTGTTTTTTTTTTTCATACATTCAACTTTTTTGGGTATACAAAACACAAGAAATATTAATAAAAATACCTTGAAAAGAACTATTGAATTATTCACGTGTTTCCCAAACGGAAAAAAATGCCCGGACTCTGAGAAAAAGACGCTTAAAGTATAAATATATCTTCTTTTACTTTATTTTTCTAGTTGTTAATTATTTCATAACTTTTTGACTTAAATAATGTACTTAGATAATATAAATCTATATATAGTTTAATGACATAAAAGTTGTATCGATTAAATTTCATTCAAAATTAAACAATCAAACGATTTTCGCCAAAATATATTTTTTATTTCCTCAGCAAATAGAATTTTTATTCAATTCCAAAATATAAAAATAATAACAGAAAACAGAATATTATTCTATTCTATTAATCTTTATTTTTAAAAGGTGTTGCATATGCCTGGGAAAAAAATGTCACAATTTGTCCCGTGGGAAACATTTTACAGAAGAAACAGATATATGAAAATTTTTTACAGTTTTAACATTTCAATTTTTATAAATGATATTGATAAGCTTTTCTATATATTTCCTGTTTCAAATATTTCAAATGATAATACATTTTCCCACTTATTTTGTGTTTCAAAATATCTAACATTGTCAACAAAGATTGCGCAAAAAAACAGCGATTAACCCAAATATTTGAAAACTATCCCATTATAGATTCTAACAAAATTTGTTTGTTTTTTTCATCAGAGGTCGGTTCCGCCAGCATTTCTAACGAGATGGTTGGTTTTTCGTCATTGAATTGGTGCCTACGCTTAGCTGCAAGAATCTCCGCAGATGCACGTCTTGCTCGTTCGATCGATCTAAATATTTTTGGAACGTGCTTCTCATATTTTTTTGAAAGGTAGATATTTATCGATCTCAATAACTAAAAATCGATAAAAGTTCTTACAATAATCTCTGATGTCTGTTTTTCCATAATTTATTCATTTTTCATTAATAATTGCTTTCTCAATAATTTGAAAAAATATTTTAAACTACAAATTTACCATTTTTCAAAAATCTAAATTCAAACTGAAATTCTTTTCATCTATCATTTAATTAAAATATAAAAAAATAAAAGAAAATAATGTAAATCTTCTTTATCTTAAATGGACAATAACCTTGACATATTATAAATAAAGATTATATAAAATTTATATGAACAAAGTTGACATAGAACATATTCCCTGCCTTTTATATGCATGGACATCTATCCATTAAAGTCACTTCTCTCTTGCAGAAAATCAGTCTTGAACATTAAATGTCTTGTCAGTCTGCCAATAGACGATGCACCGCTCATTATTTATCCATCCCAGGGTATTAATGAAGGCATCGTGCTCTAATAAATGAAACTTTCGCCGTCTGCTATGCTCTCCTTAAACCGCACACTGTCTGCTTCCGTCTGATTTCATTAGCAGCATTACATGCAATCTAAATCTATTCGGAAAATGTCGTGTTCGACATTATTTATATTCCTTAGAGTTTTACATAGCACGTGAATTCAGTTAATTTATATTAACTAATTTGGAATCTTAAAATTAATTCAATACATCTGTATTGTCTTTTAACAAAAAAATAAATTTTATGCATTTCGTAATGGAATTTTTTCAATGTACCTTGTGTACAATGGGATTAAATTTTAAACATTAAAATCATTAATAAACATTTAAATGCTAGTTTGAAATTACCATTTTAAAAAAAATAAAATTCTTATATTGTAAATGTCCATTTTCACAAGGTGATGGGATTAAAAGGGACCTGACGAGGCGTGTCTGGCACAAGGTGCCCCAGGTTTCGGGTACGAGTCCCAGCGACGCCATGGTTATTTGTAGTGGTTCGGAATCTACATTGAACTGTAGCTCCCAGCTTAATACGACTGTAGAGTATTTGGCGTAGAGTACACAACTCTACCCCGTAAAAAGAAAACATCTCCGTCTTCAAATCTGACAAGAGGCAGATGGCTTAATCAATGGGGCTGTTGCGCCACTGATACTGATATTTCCACTTAAAGAACACTTATAATCAACTATTTTAAACTTCTGATTATTATCCTCTTAAAACAGAAAAAAAAATTTATTAAAGTATATGGAGATCTTAGTATATGCGATAATCCTTATAACATATATTTTTCTAATTGTAGAATTTTAATTTTATTCATATTCTTTTTTATAAATTTTTTTTTGCTAGCCTTTTATCATTTCCTTAAGACCTTCTTTATTTCGAAAGAAATTGTAAAATCTAATTTATTCAAAGAAAAAAACTTGCTTAATACAATTTTTTAAAGTTGAAAATTTTGCAATAAATAAAATGATACTTTATAAGGATTCTCATGTACATTATTTAAAAAATTCAGTTGTTAAATATGTTGATAATCTGAAATTGAATAATAGAAAATATGGAGAATATTCAGACCAATTTTTGTAATTTTACGGTATTAAAAGAATCATCGTGAGTTGAGTTGTATAATTTTTTCTCTTTTTTTTACTTATTTTTAAAACAAAAATGGAAAATCCAAATTCTTCTAAAAACAAAAAAACGTTCTTAATACAATTTTTTAAAAAGATCAAAATTTTACAGTAAAAAAATGATGTTTTATAAGGATTCTGGTGTACATTGTTTAAAAGAAATTCATTTTTAAAAATGTTGATCATCTGAAATTGAATAGAAGTAGGGAGGATATTCAAAAGAACCAATTTTTTTATGATTTTACTGTATTAAAACAATTATCATCATCATGAGTTGAGTTTTATTATTACTGGTTTTTTCTTTTTTCCTTTTTAATGCATTCAATTTTTTCGGGCTACACAAAATACAAGAAATATTAATAAAAATACACTGAAAAGACTATTGAATTATTCACTTGTTTCCCAAAAGAAGAGGGAAAAAATGCACCTTATTTTTAGGAGATTTATCTTCCGAAACTGTAATGTTGAAAAAGAAAAAAAGTTTCTTTGGGTTGTATTTCACTAGAAGCTTATCAGAATTTTCTGAAGGAAGATACTTATGTTCATGTATTTATGAATACGCGTCTTCTTTTCCCTTCGAAATCTCAGTTTAGTTCGGATGACATATAAATTGAAAGATTTTCCCCAACTTAGAAACACTTTTTGGACTTCTCTGGCGTGAAAAGACGCTTAAATATTATCAGTTTTAGAAGAGTTTTGCATAGTTTTAAAACTGGTATCACTAGAAGTATAAATAGTTCTTCTTTACGTTATTACTCCTAGTTGGTAATTATTTCATAACTTTTTGATTTAAATAATGTAATTAGATAAAATAATTTATCTGTGTGTAGTTTATTTAATGATATGAAAGTTATATGGATTAATTTCCATTGAAAAATAAACAGTCAAACAATTTTCACCAAAAAGATATTTTTGTTTTGATCAGCGAATGAAATTTTATAATATTCTAAAATATTATAATAATAATAGCAAATAAAATATTATTCAATTCTATTATTTTTAAATATGTTGTATGTGTCTATAGTAAGAAATATTTAGAAATAATTAAATCAGTTCTGTATGTATTCTGATTGAATTCAATGAGTATTCTTTCGCATTTGCTTCGCAAATTACTACGTGTTTGAATGAAGCCAGAAGACATCAAAAGCAGTATTATTTTTTCAGAATACTAAAATAAAAAATTGTAGAATAGTTGTATTGTTATCGCACAGACTATAATTATAGAATAGAATAATTGCATTGACTAGAATTATAAAATAGAATAATTTCATAAATTAAAATAGAATAGAATAATTTCATAGGTTAAAATTATAGAATAGAATAATTGCATAGGTTAAAATTATAGAATAGAATAATTGCATAGGTTAAAATTATAGAATAGAATAATTGAATAGGTTAAAATTATAGAATAGAATATTTGCATAGGTTAAAATTATAGAATAGAATAATTGCATAGGTTAAAATTATAGAATAGAATAATTGGAAGAAGTTTATGTCAAAAATTTTCTTTTTAGAAAAGAATAAAGAATTAATAATAATTTTCAGTATTAATTAATTAATTTCAGTAATTTAAATTATTTTGAACGCACATAGAAATATTAAAAATAAAGAACATATTAAAGTTATGTGAACAAAGTTTACACAGACCATATTCCTTGCCATTAAATATGTGCGGACATCTATCCATTAAAGTCACCTCTCTCTAGCAGAAAATCAGCCGTGAACATTAAACGACTTCTCAGCCTGCCGATAGACGATGCACCGCTCATTATTTATCCATCCCAGCGTACTAATGAAGGCATCGTGCTCTAATAAATGAAACTGTCGCCGTCTGCTGAGCCTTCCTTACACCACACTTTGTCTGCTTCCATCCATTTTCATTAGCAGCATTACATGCAATCTAAATCTATTCTGGAAAATTCCGTGCTCAACATCATCTATACACTTCAGAGTTTTACACGATACGCACATCCAGTTAATTTACATTAACTAATTCAGATTCTTAAAATTAAGTCTGTTTAATTAAGTTTGTATTGTCTTTTATCAAAAAAAATAAATTTCATACATTTGGCATTATGATTTGTAATATTTCTGCAAGGTATTTTTCCCGGGGAGGGGGGGGAGAGAATGAAATTGTAGGAAAACTGTAAAGTTCTTATTTATATAAGAACTTTACAAAATGTCCTTAGAACTTTAAAAATGAGAAAGGTCTGGACATGGACGGAAATGTCTTTAGGACTTCAGAAGTGAATATTTACAAAATATCCTGTTCACAAAGGGGATGTCATTAAAATTTAAATGACATTTTATTCATGAAAATAATTAATAAACAGTTAAAAGGGTATTTTGAAATAGCATCATTTCTACACGAAATGAGATTCTTTAACTCGCCAGCAATTTAACAAATATTCTCAAAATTATTTTTATCAATTTGGAAAAATATATTGCCATGTCTCAAGGTCGACTGAAGGTCAAGGACGATGAAGAAGTATCGACTACGAAATTGATTTAATTTTGTTTGTTGTAAAACAAACCGTGCAAAGAAATAATAAAATGCAGTACAGGCAACACGAAATAATAAAATGCAGTACAGGCAACACGAAATTTCAGAACGGAACTAAGAAATTCGAAACTCGACTGAGTTTGAATGAATTTCATTCAGAAGAAACTGTTTTATTCAATAAGTCGAAAACTACATAATTATCATTTGAAACATTTAAAATAGGAATTATATTAAAATATTTTTCAATAACATTTATAAAATTTGAAATGTTAAATTTTTAAAATTTTCATACATCTTTTTTCCCTTAAAAAATATTTCATAATCAACTCTTTTCTATTTCATATTATCACCATTTTAAAACTTAAAAATATTTTAATAAAATATACTAGAATCGTTATAAAACATAATTTTTTTTTTACTGTAAAATTTATTTTTCTTCATATTCTTTTTTATAATACATTTTTGGTAGCTTTTTGTCACAAGTCCTTTTAATTTTCAAAAAACAAATCGTGAAATTAAAATTGTTCTAAAAACAAAAACAAAAAAAAAAAACAGGCTTAATATAATTTTTAGAAAAATTAAAGAATTTACGATGTTTTTATTAGGATTCTAGTGTATATTATTTTTAAAAAATTTCAATTTTTGAAAATTTTGATTATTTGAAATTGAATATAAAAAAACTGGAGAAGATTCAAAAGGACCAATTTTTTGTCACTTACTGTATTAAAACAATCATCGTCATGAGTTGAGTTGTACTATTATTTGTTTTCTATTTCATAAAGTTTTTCTGAATAGCCAAAATACAAGAAATATTAATAAAATACACTGAAAAAGACTATTGAATTATTCACGTGTTTCCCAAAAGAAGAAGGAAAAATGCACCTTATTTTTAGGAGATTTATCTTCCGGAACTGTAAGCTTGATGGGAAAAAATAAAAATTTCTTTGGGTTGTATCTCACTAGAAGCTTATCAGAATTTTCTGAGGGTGATATTTATGTATTTATGAATAAGCGTCTTTTTTTCCCTTCAAAATCTCAGTTTAGTTCAGCCGACATATAAATTGAAAGATTTTCCCCAACTTCGAAACACTTTTTGGACAGTCTTTGGAGTGTGAAAAGACGTTTAAATATTAACGCCACTTCAGTTTTAGAAGAGTTTTGTACAGTTTTGAAACTCGTATAAGTAAAAGTATAAATATTTCTTTTCTTTTTTATTCCCAGTTGGTAAATACTTCATAACTGCTTGACTTAAGTAATGTAATTTGATAAAATAATTGATCTGTATGTAGTTTGTTTGATGATATAAAAGTTATATAGATGAATTCCCATTCAAAATTAAGCAGTCAGACGATTTTTCGCTAAAAGATATTTTTGATTTGATCAGAGAATAGAATTTAAAGAAGAATAGAGTATAATAGATCAATGAATAGCATTTTAAAAAATAATAGAATAGAATTTTAAATTCTGATTTTAAAGATGTTGCATGCGTCTATTGTAACAAATATTTTGAAAAATTTATTCAATTCAATGAGTATTCTAATTCAATTCAGAGCGTATTCTAATTTAATTCAGTGTGTATTCGAATTCAATTCAAAGTGTATTATTTGACATTTTACAAATTGCTATATGTTGGACTTCCATAAAGAAGCTAGAATACATCAAAAACAGTATTATTTTTCAGAATAATGAAATAAGAAATTTGAGAATAATTGTATTTTTATTACATAGAATAGAATAATTGCAAAAACTAGAATTATAAAATAGAATAATTGAATAAGCTAGAATTATAAAATAGAATAATTGCACAGACTAGAATTACAGAATAGAATAATTTAATAGACTAGAATTATAGAATAGAATAATTGCATAAACTAGATTTATAGAATTCATTAATTGCATAGACTAAATACGTAAATAAATCTCGAAGAAATTTATGTCAAAAAATTTCTTTTAGGAAAGAATAAATAATTTAAATGTTTACCAATGACAAACGAAAAATAGTTTTAATTACCTTTAACTGACTATAGCGCTTACAAATTAAAAATAAAGAATATATTAAATATATATGAACAAAGGTGACATAGAACATACTTTCTGCCATGTATCTGATGTGCGGACATCTATCCATTAAAGTCACTTCTATCTTGCGGGAAATCAGCCGGGAACATTAAATGTCTTGTCAGCCTGCCGATAGATGATACACCGCTAATTATTTATCCGTCCCAGCGTGTTAATGAAGGCATCGTGCTCTAATAAATGAAACTGTTCCCGTCTGCTAAGCTTTCCTTAAACCACACGCTGTCTGCTTTCATTAGCAGCATTACACGCAGTCTAAATCTATTCAGGAAAGTGCCGTGTTCGACTATATACCTAGGAGTTTTACACGACAAGTGCATTAAGTTAATCTAAACCAATTAATTTGAAATCTTAAAATTAATTCATTGCATTTTGTATGGTAACAAAAAAAAATTATATATAGTAGACATTGTAAATTTTTTTTCAACGTATTTTTTTCCGGAGAGGAGAGGGGAGAAATTAAACTGTATGAACGGTGTATAGTTCTTATTTATATCTTTGCAAATGTCCATTTTAAAAGTTGATTTGATTAAAATTTAAAGAAATTTTACTCATGAAAATAGTCAATAAGCAGTTAAATGAGTATTTTTAAAATAGCATCATTTCCTTAAGAAATATTGTTTAACCCAGGGCTGGCCAACCCAAATGATCTTGCGGGCCACTTTGGAAATGTATCATAACTCCGCGAGCCGCAATATAAAATTATAAATTCCCATATTAGATTTGTATTCACTATAGACATTTTTATATTCATTTTACAACCTGTTATATTAGATGTTCCAAGATGCGCGCCTCATGAGTCCGCAGAATATAGTTTAATTATTCTGTGAACTCATAAATAAAACAGACAATATCTGTCATAGATTCGCAAGAATATTATTTTAAAATCAAAGTTTTTTACTCACAATTTCGACAGTTAATTTTTGACTATATGGATGCGGACATAATGTATTTTTTAATACACAGGTTTTCACTACTTTAGCCGTTGTAAAATAAATATATTTTGTAAAAGTGTGATACATCTGACAGGCCGGAAAAATGTTTAAGGCTGGCCGCCGCATACGGGCCGCAGGTTGGCCACCCCTAGTTTAACCATTGAATAATTTAACAAATATTCTCAAAATCATTTTTGTCAATTTAGAAACGTATATAGTCATATCACGAAGTATTTATAAAAAGGATCGACTACGAAATTGATTTAATTTGTTTGTTCTTAAACAAGTATATTTTATATACACAGACAACTCATACACACACAAAAATTATTTTTTATAAAAACTACTTTGAATCTACAAACATTCATCCACAGGGTTTATATAATTAAAAGTTAAAAAAGAGTGGAAAGCCTGTTACATTGATCAAAGAGACAATTTGACACTTATTCTGGGATAATTAAAGTTTGATTTTGACAAATAAAATTTAGCATGCTTCGAATTAGAGATTCATCTTTAATTATTCATATTGAAATCTCAGTAGTTAAACAAAATAATTTTTTCCTAATTAATACTGAAAATAGAATAACATAATTAAGATTTTCTTTTTTCGTTAAATAAGCTGTGTCTCATTAAAAAATCTAATAGAGTCTTTATTAAAACTCTTTTTTTTCAAGGAAAAGGAATCCTATTTGAATAAAATAATTAATTAAATATAAATTATTTCTTTCTTATGAACCATCAGGTGGAGATAGCGATTATTTTTTTTGTCAAGAAAATTATTAATAACAGAAAATTAGACCCTTCAGAGGTTTTTAATTATTTTAAGGGGTATCCCATGAGTAAGTTTCGCTTAATTATTTCTCTCTCATATTTGAAGCATTTTTGACTCACTGGATGGAGAATGCCGGCCATTATTGAAACGGATTACACATTTAATTCTTGCACTTGAGAAGAGAGAGTATATTAATTTCCTGTAAATTTCAGGATAAAAAAAAATTGAGACGGAGTGAATTTAATATATCTGCTTTATCCCCACTTATTCTTGTATGGTACAATTAAGTATTACTTTAGGTGGTTCTCTTACGAGTTTCATATACTGCTTTATCAGTTTCACTGTTTAACGGAATGTTTTTTAAAGTTGAATAATTCCCTAAGGATTTAAAGTGACAGAAAATTAGATCGTTGAAGGGATATAAGTATTCCATTACAAGTTTAATGAGTTTAAAAAGGAATGGGAAATAACTCCTTTTTTTTTTAATTGATATTCTTTTAAGTGTAAAGTAATTAAAAATATTCAATACTTTTTTTTTGTTTCAATTACACAATGCTAAACGTAATTAAATGGCGAATAATTTGCTTAACATTAAATCTGAAATTCAGGAGCTCATAATACACATTTTTTATGCAATAAATCCATGGCTAGATATATTTTCTATTTTTTTACATCAAATGGTTTCTTTAATTATTCCGTTAATTTCAATTTCATTATTTATTGGTGAATTATCTTCAATTGCTTGCACAGATCTGTAGTTCTCAAACTATGAGGATTCCCAAAAATAGCGTGTCAGTTGTTTTTATTCTATGTACTATTTTTTTCATTCTCATCTCATTATATATTTAATTATTATTATTCATCTTCACTTACAGCTGTTGGCAGTGAAGTTGTTGTTCTGTGGTTCTCAAATTAAGGGGATTTCCAAGAAATGGGATATTATATGTTATATATGTTATTCTTCTTATTTTCATTTCATTATACGTACACTTTTCTAGAATTCAATTCTTACAAATTTGGCCACTTACCTTAGAAACAAAAAGAACATGTAAACAAATAAAAATTGCAGAGGGAAAAAATCTGACATTCTTAGCAAAAACGACCAAAAGGCCTTGAAAATCAAGTTAAATATTCTAAGGGAAAAAAATTTAAAAAAACTAGAATCACCCTAATAAAAGTCCATGTGATCAGGGCCTGTTTTCTCTGGCTTTCGAGTATAGAGTGCACAAATTACCATTCTGCTATAATAATAATAATAATAATTCTATAATATCGATCAAGTAAAAAAATTAATCACTGATATTCTCTTATTATTTACTTATGTAATTTTTGCATTCATTGATTCATTTGTTAGAGGGTAGGTACTTTGGTAATAGTTGCTAGAACATTGGGACAGTTGACATGTCTTTGAGAAAAGATAGTTTGGTTTGGTTTGTCGCTCTTAGGTCATATTTTGCACACTTTAGGCTAATTAGACCAGGACATACAGTTTATCGTGTATTCAGAACTACTTACAAACATACAGGCCACCGCCAGAATTCAAACCTGAAACCCATGGTACCAAACGCCAGAGCACTATCCAATTTCCATCAGGCCGCCCAAAGCCGGAGAAGAAAAATAGATTTGATGAACATTTGCATTATTTTAATTGCCAAATTTCTTTACTTTTTTGTTACTTTATAGTTGTGTAGAAATTAATAATTCTTCTTAGAACTCCTGATTAATATACTAACCAAAAATAGTTATTAATTGAACAGCGAGGCTTTATCGTTCTTGAAAATTGTGGATTTCTAAAAATATCATACCTCTGAAATTTGTTCAGTAAAAAACTTTCACAACTTTCGATACAATTCAAATTTCAATTTTTTATTTTAAAACAGCCAACATTTAAAACAACAACAAACAACCTACAGCCAAAACTGATTTATTCAAAAAGGCATTGATAAGGATATATGGCTTATATATCTATACAATGAGCAAAAGTAATCCATCTTTGTCAATGATGCAGTTTAAAGGCGAGTGAGAAACTACACTTTTTTTTTAAACAAACATACGAGATATTTATAAAGATCAAATGTTGACATATTTAAATGTTCTTTTTCTGTGGTTTCATTTTCTATTCAAAAGATAAACTGTTTATTTAAAATAATTGTTTTGTTTCGACTTTTTAACAGGTAATGTATTTTTGCAATGCATTTTCATTTTCATAGAAACAAATTATTGTAAAATAGTATTTAGCATTCTTTTCCAATAAAAATAAAAACTGAATTGTTAAATTGTTACTTGATTACTTTTTAAAGTTATAAAAAAAAATCGAAAAAGCATGTGAATTTAATTAGATATCTTATTTTTAGTTTTAGGATTGAATTAATTAATTTGTTTAAATATTTATGCCAATAGACAAATGCAACATTCTTAAAATAAAAAAAATTTATTAAAATTCTATTAGGTGACCAAATCAAAAAAATCATTTGGCGAAAATCGTCTGACTGCTTAATTTTGAATTGAAATGAATCGATATAATTTTTATGTCATTAAATAAACTAAATACAGATAAATTATTTTATCTAATTACATTATTTATGTCAAAAAGTTATCAAATAATTACCAACTGGGAATAATAAATGAAAGAAGAAATATTGATCCTTTTACTGATGCCAGTTTCAAAACTCTACAAAACTCTTTTGAAACTGTCATGAAGTTAATATTTAAGCGTCTTTTCATGCTAGAGCCTGTCCAAAAAGTGTTTCGAAGTTGTGAAAAATCTTTCAATTTATCTCTCGTCAGAACTAGACTGAGATTTCGAAGGGAAAAAAGACGCTTATTCATAAATACATAAACATAAAGTATCTTCCTCGGAAAATTCTGATAAGATTCTAGTGAAATACAACACGAAGAAACTTTTTTTCTAAAGCTTACAGTTCCGGAAGATAAATCTCCTAAAAATAAGCTGCATTTTTCCCTCTTCTTTCCTGAGACACGTGAATAATTCAATAGTCTTTTCAATATATTTTTATCAATATTTCTTGTACTTTGGCTACTCAAAAAAAGTTGAATGCATGAAAAAGAAAAAAGAGTGAAAGGAAAAAAAATAATAATGCAACTCAACACATGATGATGATGATTGTTTTAATACAGTAAAATCACAAAAATTTGGTACCTGTGAAACTTTTTCCATATTTTCTATTCAATTTCAGATTATTAACATTTTTTTAAATTGAAATTTTTATATAATTTACACGAGAATCCTTAAAAACATCATTTCATTAATTGTAAAATTTGTTAACTTTTTAAAAATTGTATTAAACCCGTTTTTTTTTTTAAGTATAATTTGGATTTTACAATTTTTTTAAATAAAAAGCACTTATATTAAAAGGCTAGCAAAAAGTATATTATATAAAAGAATATGAAGAAAATTACATTTTACAATAATAAAAAAAGTATATTTAATAAGGATTCTCACAGATTTTATTAAAAATATTTTTCAGTTTTAAAATGTTGATGAACTGAAGTTAAAAGGTTTATTATGAATGTTTTTTAAGGATAAATAGATATATGAAAATAATAAAAGTCTAACATTTCTATTTTTATAAAATGTAAATTTTTATAATGTAATTTTTAAATTTGTAGTTATAAATTAATTTTGCAATTTCTAAATGAATCATTTATTAATTAAAAATGAAAAAATTAAAGATAAGGGTATTATTGTTAAAACTTTTATTTATTTTTAGTTAGAGATCAATAAATATCTACCGTCCTAAAAAAAATGTGAAAAGCACGTTCCAAAAATATTTTGATAGACGTGATCTGAGAAAACTCTTACAGCTAAGCGTAGGCACCAATCCAAGACGAAAAGCCCACCATTGCGTTGGAATTGCTGGCGGAACAGATCTTTAAAAAAAAAAAGATATAAATTTTGTTAAAAATCTATAATGGTATAATTTTGAAATATTTAGTTTATTTGCTAATTTTGTGCAATATTTGTTGACAATGTTAGAATCTTTGACATACAAAATATGTCTAAAAACTTATCATTATCAATTGAAAAATAATTGAAATAGGAAGTATATTAAAAAACTTATCAATATCATTTATAAAATTTGAAACGCTGAATTTTTTTCATTTATCTGTTTCCTCTTAAAAAAATATATTCATAATCAACTCTTTTCAACTTCAGATTATCAACATTTTGAAATTAAAAAAAAAAAATTTTTATAAAGTATACGAGTTTCTTATAAAGCATAATTTTTTTTTATTGTGAAATTTCATTTTCTTCATGCACTTTTTTCATAATATAATTTTTGCAAGCCTTTTATCATAAGTACTCTTTATTTTTAAAAAAAATGTAAAATCCAAATTATTCTAAAAGCAAAAAGCCTGTTGATTACAATTTTTAAAAAGTTAATAAATTTTTATAATAATAAATAAAATGATGTATTATAAGGAATGTCGTGTACATTTTTTATAAAAATTTCAGTTTTTAAAATATTAATAATCTAAAATTGAATAGAAAATGTGGAAGATATTCACAAAAACCAATTTTTACCATTTTAATATATTAAAAGAATCATCATCATCATGATGAGTTATATATTATTTGTTTTTTTTTTTCACTCTTTTTCTTTTTCATTCATTAATTTTTTCTGAGTAGACAAAATACAAGAAATATTAATAAAAATACATTGAAAAGACTACTGAATTATTCACGTGTTTCCCAAAAGAAGAGGGAAAAAAATGCCCATATTTTTTTAGGAGATTTATCTTACGGAATTGTAAGCTTTAGAAAGAAAAAATAAGATTCTTCGTGTTGTATTTCAGTAAAAGCTTATCAGAATTTTCTGAGAGAGATACTTATGTTTATGTATTTATGAATAAGAGTCTTTTCCCCTTCGAAATCTCTGTTTAGTTCAGACTAAAGATAAATTGAAAGATTTTCCACAACTTCGAAACCTTTTGGACAGGGTCTGTCATGAAAAGACGCTTAAATATTAACGCCATGGCAGTTTTAGAAGTGTTTTGTATAGTTTGAAACTGGCATCAGTAAAAATAAAAATATTTCTTCTTTTTTTAATTTTTTTATTCCTTAGTTTATAAACTTTTTGACTTAAATAATGTAATTTGATAAAATAATTGTATCTGTATGTTTTTTATTTAATTATATAAAATTTATATCGATTAATTTAAATTCAAAATTAAGCAGTCAGACGTTTTTCGCCAAAAGAAATTTTTTGATTTTCAGCAAATAGAATTTTATTCTCTTCTAAAATATAATATAATAGTAAATATAATATTATATTATAATATATAATAATAATAGCAAATATAATATTATTCTATTCTTTTATTTCTTATTTTTATATACTTTGTATATGTCCATAGTAATAAATATTTAGGAAAAATTAATTCAATTCAGTGTGTATTTTAATTCAATTTAATGTGTATTCTTTCAAAATTGCCTCCCAAATTTTCACCAAAAGATATTTGTTTGACGTCCATAATGAAGCCAAAAGACATAAGAAGCAGCATTATTTATCAGAATAATGAAATAAAAAATTCAATTCTAGAATTGTTGTATTATTATTTCATAGACTAGAATTATAGAATAGAATAATTGCATAGACTAGAATTATAGAATTGATTAATTGCACAGACTGAATATGTAAAATAATCTGGAAAGAAATTTATGTCGAAAACTTTTTTTAGAAAAGAATTAATAACTTAAATTTTTTTTCTATAGACAGACGAAATCGTTACTTGATAATTTAATCTTGAATGGACAATAACAATGATTATATTGAAAATATTAAATTTATATGAGAAAAGTTGACATAGAACATATCCTCCGCCTTTTATATGTGCGGACATCTATCCATTAAAGTCACTTCTTACCTTGCAGAAAATCTGCCGTGAACATTAAATGTCTTGTCAGTCTGCCGATAGACGATACACCTCTAATTATTTATCCATCCCAGCGTACTAATGAAGCATCGTGCTCTAATAAATGAAGCTGTCGCCGTCTGCTGAGCTCTCCTTAAACCGCACTGTCTGTTTCCGTCTATTTTCATTA
Source organism: Caerostris extrusa (assembly GCA_021605095.1). Taxonomy (NCBI): domain Eukaryota; kingdom Metazoa; phylum Arthropoda; class Arachnida; order Araneae; family Araneidae; genus Caerostris; species Caerostris extrusa. The sequence goes on along the minus strand of BPLR01014866.1, from coordinate 107,172 downwards.
GTAGCATTACATGCAATCTAAATCTATTCAGGAAAATGTTGTGTTCGATGTTATCGGTGTACCTCAGAGTTTTACACGACACGCATTCAGTTAATTTCGATAACTAATTTGGAATCTTAAAATAAATTCATTACATTTGTATGGTTCTTTTAACTATAAATAAATTTCATATATTTGGCATTGCAAAATTTTCTTTAATATATTTTTTTCTGAGGGAGAGGGAGGAATAAAACTGTAGGAAAAAGTTCTATAGTTCTTGTTATATATTTGTAAATGTCCATTTCACAAGGTGATATTATTAAAAATTGAAATGAAAATTTTATTCATAAAAAATAATCAATTTTTAAATAACATCGTTTTTACACGAAATAAGATACTTTTTAAACAGGCGGTAATTTAGCAAAAATCACAAAAATCATTTTTGTCTATTTGGAAAAGTATATTGTCATGCCCCTAGGAATCAATAAACAAAGAATCAACTACGAAATTGATTTAATTTTGTTTTTTGTAAAACAAACAACGCAAGGAAAATAACAAAATACAAAATATCCGAGACAAAATTGTAAAACAAAAAAGAAATTCTGAAACTCAAAAGTGTTCGGAAGAATTTCCTTTGAAAAGAAAACTGTTCTATTCAATAAATTTAAAACCGTGTCGTTACCATTTGAAATAGGAAGTATATTGAAAAACCTGTCAGTACCATTTATAAAATTTGAAATGTTAATAAACATTTAAATTTTCATATATCTGTTTACCCTTAAAAAACATTCTAATCAATCTTTTCTACTTCAGAATATCAACATTTTAAAACTAAAAAAAAAAAAAAATTTTTATAAAAAGGTATATGAGAATCTTTATGAACGTAATTTTTTTTACCTTTGAAAAATTTAAATTTCTTCATATTCTTTTTTTTTATAATATAATTTTTACTAAACTTTTATCACAAGTCCATCTTTATTTTTAAAAAAGAAAAAAATTTGAAATAAGTTATTCTGAAAACAAGAGATTGCTTTTTAGTACAATTTTTAAAAGTTTAAATTTTTACATTAAATAAAATGAGGTTTTATAAGGATATTCCTGTACATAATTTAAGAAAAAATTCAGCTTTAAAAATGTTTATAATCTGAAAATCAATAGAAATTGCGGAAAACTTTCAAGAACCAATTTTTGTCATTTTACTGTATTAAAACAATCATCGTCATCATGAGTTGAGTTGCATTATTATTGTTTTCCCTTTTCTTCTCTTTTTTTTTCATGCATTCAACTTTTTCTGAGTAGCCAAAATACAAAAATTAATAAAAAAAACATTGAAAAGTCTACTGAATTATTCACGTGTTTCCAAAAGAGGAGAAAAAATGCACCTTATTTTTAGAAGATTTATCTTCCAGAACTGTAATCTCTAGAAAAAAAAAAAGTTTGTTCGTGTTGTATTTCACTAGAAGCTTATCAGAATTTTCTGAGGGAGATACTTATGTTTATGTATTTATGAACAAGCGTCTTTTCCCCCCCTTCGAAATCTGAGTTTAATTCAGACGAGCGATAAAGTGAAATATTTTTTCACAACTTCGAAACACTTTTTTTGGACAGGCTCTGGCCTGAAAAGACGTTTAAATGTTAACGCCAAGCAGTTTTTAGAAGAGTTTTGTACAGTTTTGAGACTGGCATCAGTAAAAAATAAAAATATTTCTTCACTCCTTTTTTTTAATTCTCCAGTTAGTATTTATTTCATAACTTTTGACTTAAATAATGTAATTAGATAAAATAATTTATCTGTATGTTTTTTATTTAATGACATGGAAGTTATATGAATTCATTTCAGTTCAAAATTAAGCAGTCAAACGATTTTTGATTTAATCAGAGAATAGAATTTTAATAAAATTCGTATTTTTAAAAGATATAGCATATATCTAAATAAATAAATATTGAGAAAAAAAGTAAAGTCAATTTAGTGGGCATTCTAATTCAATTCAATGTGTATTCTTTTGATATTTGTTTCACAAATTATTACATGTTTGACTTCCGTACTGAAGCCAAAAGTAGTATTTTTCAGAATATTAAAATAAAAAAATTTCAGAACTGAATAGATTAAATATGCAAACAAATACGGAAATTATTGTCAAAAATTAAGCAGTCAGACGATTTTCACCAAAAGATTTTTTTTTATTGATCAGCAAACAAAATTTTAATAAATTTTCTTATTTTAAGGATATTACACATGTCTACTGGAATAAATATTTAGGAAAAAAAAAAATTCAATTCAGTGTGTATTCTAATTCAATTCAATAAGTATTCTTTGACGTTTGTTTCGAAATTAATTGTTTGACTTCCGTTATGAAGCCAAAAGCAGTATTATTTTTTAGAATATTAAAATAAAAAAATTGTAGAGCTGCATAGATTAAATATGCAAACAAATATGAAAAATTTATGCAGAAAATTTTTTTAAGAAAAGAATTAATAACTTACATTTTTTTTTCAATAACAGACAAAAAAATCATTTAAATTATCTTGAATGAACAATAGCGCTGCTGTATTAAAAATAAAAAGAAAATATTAAATTTATATATGAACAAAGATGTCATAGAACATATCCCTGCTTTTATAGGTGCAGACATCTATCCATTAAAGCCACTTCTCTCTTGCAGAAAATCAGCCGCGAACATTAAATGTCTTGTCAGTCTGCCGATAGATGATACATCCGCTCATTATTTATCCATCCCAGCCTATCAATGAAGGCATCGTGTTCTAATAAATGAAACTGTCGCCGTCTGCTAAGCTTCCTTAAACCGCACACTGTCTGCTTCCATCCATTTTCATTAGCAGCATCACATGCAATCTAAATCTATTCAGGAAAATGTCGTGTTCGACATTATCTATACCTTAGAGTTTTACACGATAAGTGCATCAAGTTAATTTAGATAAACTAATTCGGAATCTTGAAATTAATTTATTGCATTTGTATGGTCTTTAAATAACAAAAAAAATAAATTTCATACATATGGCATTGCAATTTTTCGTATCAATGTATTTATTTTTTGAGGGAGTGGGGATGAATAAAACTGTATGAAAGGTATAAAGTTCTTATTTACATAATTGTAAATGTCCATTTTCACAAGGTGATATGATTAAAAGGGACGTCATGGCCGAGTGGACGTGCATTCGGTGCCATGGATGTTTGTAGTGGTTCGGAATCCATTTTAAACAGTAGGTCCCAGTCTAATATGACTGTAGAGGTTGAGCGTAGGTCGCAAACTCTACCTCGTAAAAATAAACATATCCTGTCTTAAAATCTGCCAGTGGGCAGACGGCCTTGCCCCTTCCATGGTGCTATTGCCCCGATGATAATGAGGGATGTTTCTTCTTTAAAAACACTTATAATCAACTATTTTAAACTTCATTCTATCAACATTTTTTAAATTAAAAAAATGTTTAATAAATTATACGACAACCCTTATAAAAGAATTTTTTACTGTAAAATTTCCTTTCTTCACATTCTTTCAAATGAAAAAGTAAAGTCCAAATTATTCTAAAAACGTGCTTAATACAGTTTTTGAAAAGTTAAAACTTTTACAATAATAAAAGGACGTTTTATAAAGATTCTCCTGCAAATTGTTATTTCTAAAAAATTTCAGTTTTAAAAATGTTTATAACCTGAAATTGAATAGAAAGTGTGAAGAACATAAACAAGAACCATTTTTTTGTGATTTTATTATATTAAAACAATCATTATGATTTGAGTTGTATTATAACTGTTGTTTTCTTCTCTTTTTTTTTATTTTCATACATTCAACTTTTTCTGAGTAGCCAAAGTACAAAAAAAATACATTGAAAAGATTATTGAATTATTCACGTGTTTCCCAAAAAGAAGAGGAAAAAAATGCACTTTATTTTTAGGGAGATTTATCTTCCGGAACTGTAAGCTTGAGAAAAAGAAAAAAAATTTATTCGGGTTGTATTTCACTAGAATCTTATCAGAATTCTCTCAGGGAGATACTTATGTTTATGTATTTATGAATAAACGTCTTTTTTCCCTTCGAAATCTCAGTTTAGTTCACACGAGCGATAAATTGAAAGATTTTCCCCAACTTCGAAACACTTTTTGGACTGCTCTAGCGCGAAAAGACATTTAAGTATTAAAGCCAAGGCAGTTTTAGAAGAATTTTGTATAGTTTTGAAGCTGACATCAGTATATCAGTATATTTTCTTTCCTTTTTTTCCTTTTTTTTTTTTATTGGTCATTATTTCATAACTTTTTGACTTAAATAATGTAATTAGAAAAATAATTTATCTCTATGCAGTTTATTTAATGATATAAAAGTTATATCGATTAATTTTATTTCAAAATTAAGCAATCAAACGATTTTCTTCTAACGATACTTTTGATTTGATCAACTAATTGAATTTTAATAAAAGTTTTTATTTTAAGAATGTTGCATAAGTCTACTGGAATAAATATTTAGAAAGAAAAAATAGTTCAAATCAGTGTGCGTTCTAATTCAAATCAATATGTATTCTTTTGATATTTGTTTCAGAAATTATTATATGTTTGACTTCCATAACGAAGTCAAAAGACATGAAACGCAGTATTACTTTTTTAGAATAATAAAATAAAAATATTGTAGAATTTGTTGTATTATTATTGCATAGACTTAAATTATAGAATTCATTAATTGCATAGACTAAATATGCAAACTAATCTGAAAAAGAAATTTATGTTGAAAAATTTCTTTTTAGAAAAGAATTATATATTTAAATTTTTTCAATGGCAGGCAAGAAGCAGTTTCAATTTTCTTGAATGGACAATAACGCTTACATATTAAAAATAAAGAAAATATTAAATTTATATATGAACAAAGATGTCATAGAACATATTCCCTGCCTTTTAATATGTGCGGGCATCTATCCATTAAAGTCACTTCTCTCTTGCAGAAAATCAGCCGTGAACATTAAGTGTCTCGTCAGTCTGTCGATAGACGATACGCCGTTCATTATTTATCCATCCCAGCGCATTAATGAAAGCATCGTGTTCTAATAAATGAAACTGTCGCCGTCTGCTGAGCTCTCCTTATACCACACACTGTCTGCTTCCATCTGTTTTCATTAGCAGCAATACATGCAGTCTAAATCTATTCTGGAAAATGTCGTGTTTGACATTATCTACGATACTCTAGCACGCTATCTACGATATCTACGATAGCTATCTACGATACGCTTAGCACGATACGTGCATTGAGTTAATTTTGATTAACTAATTTGGAATCTTAAAATTAATTCATTGCATTTGTATGGTTCTTTTAACAAAAAAAATAAATCTCATACATTTGTCATTGTGATTTGTAATATTTCTCCAAGGTATTTATTCCGGCGGGGGAGGAGGAAATTGTAGGCAAGGTATAAAGTTCTTATTTATATAAGAATTTTAAAAAAATGCCTTTAGAACTTCAGAACATTATAAATGGACATTAGAACTTTAGAACTTTAGAACGGAAAGGTCTTTCGAACATGGACGGAAATGTCTTTGAACTTCAGAAATGGACATTTACAAAATGACCAATTCACAAGGTGATGTCTTTAAAATTTAAATGGGATTTTATTCCTGAAAAGTTAATGAACAGTTAAAAGGCTATTTTGAAATAGCATCATTTCTACATGAAATGAGATTCTTTAACTAGCCAGCAATTTAACAAATATTCTCAAAATTATTTTTATCAATTTGGAAAAGTATATTGTCATGTCTCAAGGTATCTATGAAGAAGAATCGACTGCAATATTGATTTCATTTTGTTTGTTGTAAAACAAACAGGGCAACGAAAGTAATAAAAAATACAGTACAGGCAACACGAAATTTCAGAACGGAAGCAAGAAATTCGAAACTCAACACTGTTTTGAAAAATGTCCTTCTTGAAAAACTATTTTATTCAATAATTTGAAAATGATGCTGTGAAAAGAAACAAAATCTGGATCATTTTTTGCAGCCATCATTACAGTAAAGAACTTCTACATAACACATCTTGATAGCACATATTTATTAGATGGCTTACTTATATTGCAAACTGTACAACACTTAATATGAAACTCAACCATATACTACTTGCAAGGGAAAATACAGCAAATATAACGCTTGGAGAACATCTACCTACGTCTTAATTATTCGTGATATTAGCGTCCGTCTCCAAAGAGAACCACTATTACTACTACACCTCACCACTTTACTGTGCCTAGGTGTGCTATGCCCCTATAGAGTTTGGGAATGATGTGGACGAAATTGTATGGACACTCAAGGAAAGCGGAGCGGAGAAAAAAGAGAGGAAAGGGAAAAAAAGGTAAAGGGAACAACAATCTTGAATTAAGGAAGAATGAAAGAAACCCGAGGCGTAAAAATAAATACGACATTTCGCGGGAATAAAGGGAAAAAATTTCACGAAATTCTCTTTTAATGTGACAATGATTGAACTATAAAGATGTAATTTTTACAAAAATACAATAGAAATAAATATCAGAAGGAACCTAAGAAGTAATGAAGAACTCAAAAATAATATGGATGAAAAATTTAAAATGCTATACACTGAAGTGACAAAAGTCATGGGATAGCAATATGCAAATTTTCAGATGGCAGTAGCATCGCGTAGAACAGGTATAAATGCGCAGTGCTTTCGCAGAGCTTTCATTTCTGTTCAAGTTATTCATGTGAAGAGGTTTTGACGTGATGATGACCGCACGACGGGAATTAACAGACTTTGAACGCGGAATGTTAGTTGGAGCTAGGCGCATGGGTCATGCCATTTCGGAAATCGTTAGGGAATTCAACATTCCCAGATCCACTGCGTCAAGAGTGTGCCGAGAGTATGAAATTTCAGGCATAACATCCCACCATGGACAGCGCAGTGGTCGACCGCCTGCACTTAACGACTGAGACCGGCGACGTCTGCAAAGAGTCGTAAATTCTAACAGACAAGCAACACTGCGTCAAATAACCGCAGAAATCAATGTGGGACGTACAAGGGATTTGTCTGTTAGAACTGTGCGGAGAAATTTGGCTTTCTTGGGCTATTCCAGCAGAAGACCGACTCGAGTGCCTTTACTGACAGAACGGCATCGCTTGCAGCGACTCTCGTGGGCACGTGAGCATATCGGTTGGTCCCTAGATGAATGGAAAACCGTGGCCTGGTCCAATGAGTCCCGATTTCAGTTGGTAAGAGCTGATGGTAGGGTTCGAGTGTGGCGCAGACCCCACGAAAAGCCATGGACCCAAACTGTCAGCAAGGCACTGTTCAAGCTGGTGGTGGCTCCGTAATGGTGGGGGCTGTTTTTCATGGCATGGACTTGGTCCTCTGGTGCGACTGAACCGAACATTGACTGGAAATGCTTATATTCAGCTACTTGGAGATCACTTGCAGCCATTCATGGACTTCATGTACCCAAACAACGATGGGATTTTTATGGATGACAATGCGCCATGTCACCGGGCCACAACTGTTCGCGATTGGTTTGAAGAACATTCTGGACAATTCCAACGAATGATCTGGCCACCTAGATCGCCCGACATGAATCCCATCGAGCATTTATGGGACATCATCGAGAGGTCTGTTCGTGCCCAAAATCCTGCACTATCAACGCTTTCACAATTATGGACGTCTATCGAGACAGCGTGGCTCAATATTCCTGCAGAAGACTTCCAACGACTTGTTGAGTCCATGCCACGTCGAGTTGCTGCACTTCGCCGGGCGAAAGGAGGGCCGACACAATATTAAGAGGTATCCCATGACTTTTGTCACTTCAGTGTAATACATTGACATAAAATAATTATAGTAAGCATAGTATGGAAGAATTGTAATCACTCACAAAATAGTACACACATCATTGAAAAATGATAAAAATCAGAGTGAAAAATAGAGTGTTCATCAAAACTATTAATATGTATGATTAAAAAGAACAATAACAGCAATAAATTAAGAGTATATAATAAATATGAAGAGAAGTATAAAAGACCAGGGTATAAAAAGCCTTTTAGTGGTATAAAAAGGAAAAAGAATATATCAAAATAAATGGTTTTCACGTAAAAATTCAAATATAAGAAAAAACATATAACTAAATAATTGGTATCAGCATAAAAATAGAGATATCAGGAAAGGTGCAAATTAAAAATTGATATTCAATAAAGCAACAAATTATAATAAAATTAATTTAAATTATACACACAAAATATATATAAAACACGTAAATTATTTTATAAGAAACTACTTTGAATATACAAGGGCCTGATGGCTGAGTGGCTAGCGCTCTGGTTCTCGGTTCCCACAGGTATCGGCGGTGCCATGGTTGTTTGTAGTGGTTAGGAATCCCCCTTTAAACCGTAGGTCCCGGTCATAATAGGATCGTAGAGAGTTGCGGGAGCATTGTTACTCCGCGTCCGTGGCCTGTCTTCAAGTTACACGCTCCCCCTGTGTAATGCAAAGTGAGTAACGTCTGTGCAGCGCTTGCCTTAAGGCATCAAGACCAAGCTGTCTAAGTGTTGGCCAGCTGCATTAGAAAGAAAAAAAACTTTGAATATACATACATTCGACACAGAATATATACAATTAACCATAAAGAACCATATATCTATGCAAGAACCATACATCTGTTTTAGAACCATATATTTGTGCAAGCAATTGAAGATATAACACACCAATGAATAATGAAATTAAAATGACCGGAATAATTAAAGAAATCATTTTTATGTAAAAATATTTTTTTTTTAAAAATCTAGCTAGCTATAAATAAGAAAATTTCCTCATTTTATTCATCAAAAAACGAAAATTAACCATAGGATTTATGTACAAAATGTGCATTATAAACCCTTCAATTTGAGATTTTAAGCGAATTAATCACTATTTTTATTACTTTTAGTATTGTGTAATTGAAGCCAAAAAACGTATTGAATATTTTCTTGAATTACTTTACACATAAGGAAACAACAATTAAAAAGAATTATTTCCCATTCCTTTTTAAATTCATAATGAAATACAGATAATCCTTCAACTCTCAAATTTTCTATCACTTTAAATTCTTAGAGAATAATTCAACTTTAAAAAATATTCCGTTAATCAGCGAAATTGATAAAGCAGTGGATGTAACTCGTAATTTAGCGACCTAAACTAATACTTAATTGTGTCATACGAGGGGGATATTAATTCACTCCGTCTCAATTCTTTTTATCCTGAAATTTGCAGGAAATTAATATCCGCTCTCTTCTCAAGTGCAAAAATTAAACGTGTAATCCGTTTCAATAATTGCTGGAATTTTCAATCCACTGAGTCAAAAACACTTGAAATATGAAAGAGAAATAATTAAGCGAAACTTATTCATGGGATACCTCTTACAGAAAATAATTAAAAACCTCTGAAGGGTCTTACTTTCTGTTATTAATAATTTTCTTGTCAAAAAAGAATCGCTATCTTCACTAGATGGTCATAAGAAAAAAATAATTTGCATTTAATTAATTATTTCCTTCAAATAGAATTCATTTTCCTTAAAATAAAGAAGAGTTTTAATAAAGATTCTATTAGATTTTTTTTTTTTAATGAGACACAGATTGTTTAATAAAGAAAGAAAATCTCAATTATGTTATTCAATTTTTAATAGTCATTCTGAAAAATTGTTTTTTAATTAAGGAGATTTTGATATACTTGTAAATAATTAAAGATGAATCTCTAATGCAATAATTCAAGAATCTAAAGTCAAGCAATTTGCGAGTTCGTGTTATGATCATTCATCAACAAAAAACAACATCTTTTTTCATTTTAAATTAATATTTTTTACCATACATTTCCAACGATTCTGTAAAAGATATATCGATCTTAATGATTTAAAAATTCTTTTAAAAAAAGTGTCCTAAAGATATAAATAATGAAAGAAATAAAAATTAATAAAGATGTAAATAATTATAAATATAAATAAAGACGAATCTCTAATGCAATTAATTCAAGAATCTAAAGGCAAACGATCTGAATATTTTTAATCAACTTGCGAGTTCATGTTATGATCACTCATCAACAAAAAGCAACTTCTTTTTTTTTTTTTAAATGAATGTTTTCTATCACACATTTCGATCGATTCACGAAAAGATATCTCTTTCAATGGGGTTAAAAACTCCTTAAAAAGAATCTTAAAGATATAAATAATTTAAAAAATAAATAAGTAATAAAAAATAATAATGATATAAATAATTATAGATATGAATATCTAAAGATGAATCTCTAATGCAATTAATTCAAGAATCTAAAGTCAAAATGTTTAAATATTTTAAAGCGACTTCGAGTTCATACTATAGTCTTTTATCAACCAAAAATATTTTTTTTTTCAATTTAAATTACTGTTTTCTACCACACTTACGGTCGATTTTTTTTTAAAAGATATATCATTTTTAAAAAGGATTTAAAAACTCTTTAAAAAAGAATTCTAAAAATATTACAAATTCGATTACAATACTTACCGTGAATATTTCGTAATTCATGCATAAACAAAATATTCAGGAGTCTTTTTAATATTTCATTGCTGTAATCAGTGATATATGATACCGTAAACCAATGATTAATGATATATGATGCACTGTTCATAATTGTTTTAAATGCAATTTTTTTAATTTTCCTCATTTTTTTGGAAGTGTGAGATTGCATACCATGTTATGATTAATTCTTTTAAATACTGAATTACAAAATGAAGTATTTGAGGAAATTTCTTTTCCATTTAATGAATTTTTTTTTTTTTTTGTTTCAAGTGAAAAAAAACAATAATCATGTTCTAGTTGTGAATGAACTGATGCCTTTTATAAATGATGATTTATTGGATTATTTTAAACAAATGGATGTTTGAATATGTTTAATATTCATTATCATCTATCATATATGCGATGAAATATTTACATCGAAAAAAAAAATCCAGGAATTTTAACCTACTTCTTTCAAAATAATTTCTCTAGTCAAAATTATTTGATTAACTTTTCCCAGTTTTCAGGATTTAACCATAAAACAAAACAGACAAAAAAAAATCATGAATTATTCATTGTCTGTTCTCTTAAATTGCGTATCACGTGCTCTTTTATACTTTCCATTGGTTTATTTTGGTTAAATTTTTGTTGCTTTTTGTCTTAATATTGTTCTGTTTTTTAGAACATTTGATTAAATTACATATTACTTTTGAATGTGTTTTATCCAAATTTTTAAATAATTGTTTGAATCTGATTAAAAATCTTTCGATTTGATTCAACTGGTTTTTTTATAATCTAGAATTAAGTATCTGTGATTAGATTTAAAAGCTCTGATTTTATGAAAGTGAGCCTGATGGCCAAGTGACTAGAGCTCTAGCTCTCGGTACCACAGGTTTCTGGATCGAACCCTGGTGGGGTCATTGATGTTTGTTGTGGTTCGGAATCCACTTTAAACCGTAGGGCCCAGTCTACTACTATTACACTACACCACATCCCTGTGACTAGAGCTGAGATGCCCCTTTACAATTTGAGAATGATGTGGGTCAGAAATCTGATTGGGCTCTTTGACGCTCTACAGTCATATTAGACCGGGACCTGCGGCTTAAAGTGGATTCCAAACCACTGCAAACAGTGATTGCCCCACCGAGACTCGAACCTAAAACATGTGGCACCGAGCACTACACTAGACACTCAGCCATTTTAAGTCCCGTAGGTACCTGTCTAATAGGTCTAATGAGCGTAGGGCTGATACCCCTACCCCGAAAAAAGAAAAACATCCCCGTCTCGAAATCTGACAGTAGGCAGACGACGTTGGCCCACCATCGTGCTGTTAAGCCAATGAAGAAGCAGATCTTATAAAATTATTTATTAAAAACAATCCAAAATTTGAAGATAACACAGATCAATTTTGAGTTTGGAAAAAGAAAATACATACGTAATCATTAGTCGGGTTTACGATTACCTACGTTTTAAAGTGGATCCCGAACCACATGAAATATTCATGGAACCGCCGCGACTCGAACCCGAAGCTTGTGGCACCGAATGCTAGTCCTCGGCCATCGGGCCCCAACTACAATCTTCTATCAGAGTAAAATCAAATTATACGTAGAAACTAACAAAAAATAGTTGTTGATTCCATTCACATAAGCGTGTGTATGTGTTGTTAAAAATTTCTAGGGAGGAATTTTTTTGGATAATACACACAAGATTTTTAAATTTTTCTTTTCTACAAAAATTCAAACAACAATCACAATTTCTATAAAAATACAAATTTGTTCATTTTATAATAAAATCCTGAATTTAAATTTTTCAATCTAACTAAAATTCTCAATCCAAATTTTGTTTATACACAGACTCATGCATTCGAATAATACTAATAACAGTATTACTTGCTGCCACGAGCAACTCTGAAATCGACAATTTTCTTTTCCAAAAAAATAATAATAAATAAATAAAATAGATAATATTACTGTACATGTATCAAATATATTATAAAATAAGATCATTGGATTCATAAAAATTACAAAAATTTGTTATCTCTCTGCGAAAGTTACAGTTCGAAAAACATTTATGTTTAAATAACTTTTAAGTTTTAACGATTTTTTTCTCAAAATGGCAAGATAATCAAATGGCAAGTTCCTATCGCACATTTCGGTCGATTCACGAAAAGATTAATATATTTTAATGATTTAAAAACTTTTAAAAAATAATCCTAAAGATATAAATAATTAAAGAAATAAATAAGGAATAAAAAATAATAAAGATATAAATAATTAAAGATGAATCTCTAATGCAATTAAATCAAGAATATAAAGTCAAGCAATTTGAATATTTTGATCAACTTGCGAATTCAAGCTATGATTATTTATCAACAAAAACCATTTTGGTGGGCCTGAATGGCCGAATGACGCTCGTTACCACAGGTTTCGGGTTCGATGGCGGTGCCATGGATGCTTGGGTGTGGTTCGGAATCCACTTTAAACTACTAGGTCCCGGTCTGTTAAGCAAAAAGATGACTCGATTTTTGGTTTATTTTAAATAAATTTTTTCTACCACATTTCGATCGTTTCCTTAAAAGATATATCTTTTAATAATTTAAAACTCTTTAAAAAGAATAAAGATATAAATAGTTGAAGAAATAAATAAAATATAAAAAATAATAATTATATAAATAATTATAGATATAAATAATTTGAAATGAATCTCTAATGCAATTAACTCAAGAATCTGAAATCAAGCAATCCAAATTTTTTTAAGCAATTTGCTAGTTCACGTAATGATCCTTCCTCAACAAAAATGTTTTTTTCTCATTTTAAATTAATGTTTTCTACCACACATTAAAAGATATATCTCTTTAAATGATTTAAAAATATTTGAAAAAAAAAGAAGCCTAAAAATAGTATAAATTTCATTACAATGACATAAGAAAAAATATTGAGGAGTCTTATAATATTTTATTTCTGTAGTCAGCGATGGTGTAAATCAATGGTTAATGATATATGATGCACTGTTTATAATTATTTTTGAACGCATTTTTTTTTAATTTACTCATTTTTTGGGGGAGAAAAAGGAGGTGTAAATTTACATTCCATCTTATGATTAATTATTTTAAATATTGAATTACAAAATGAAGTATTTCACGAAATTTCTTTTCCGTTTTATGAAAACTTTTTTTTGTTTCAAGTGCAAAGAAAAACAATAATTATGTTCTATTTGTGAATGAACTGATGCATTTTATAAATGAAGATTTATTTTATTATTTTAAACAAATGGAGGCTTGAATATGTTTAATATTCATTATCTATCATATTTGCGATGAAATACTTACATTGAAAAAAATCCCAGTAATTGTAAGTTACTTCTTTCAAAATAATTTTCCCAGTCAAAATTATTTAATTAACTTTTCCGGTTTTCAAGTTTAAACCATAAAGAAAATCATGAATTATTCATTGTCTGTTCTCTTAAATTGGGCGCCACGTACTCTTTCATACTTTCCATTGGTTTGATTATATTTTTGTTGGTTTTTTCAATTCATTCTATTAGCTCACACTCTCCCTGTATATATCTTGTTCAAATTTTCAATCGTTCATAAAATACTCTTTATTCATCCACTCAAGTTCAAATACATTTTTTTGAGTTTGTAGTGGATGACACTTGATTTTAATACAGTTTTTTTTAAATATTAATTCCTTAATTAAATTTAACTAATTAATTTTAGTTTTTTTTAGATTTAAATTGCCTATATCTACCAATAGATGCCAGATAAACTTAAAAAAAAGGAATGAATATTATATATAAAGCGTTCCTCACCGTGCAAACATTGTAGACGAATGCCTTCAATTGGAGGATATCACCCGTATGGATTGGCCAGCATACTCACCGGACTTGAATCCAATAGAGCATGTGTGGATATGCTTGCCGACGAATTGCAGCCCGTCAACCCCCTCCCACCTGTCAACAGGAACTTCGAGGGCATTGCTTGATGAGTGGTGTAATATTTCCCAAGATCAAATTGATAATTTGATACTCAGCATGCCTAGGTGTTGTAAAGGCCTGTATTGCATCGTCCGGGAGACATACTCCATATTAACCATCATACTAACCATGTTATACTGTTTTTTGTAAATAGGTTCTTTTTTTGAAATTTGCTCCAGGTAGTAAAAATTGCAAATTTTTATTAATTATGTCAAACATATAACATCTTTTTTTTGCTCTTTACCTTTTGTTTAATAAACAGACTTTACAAATAAGTCAAATTTGTTTTGCTTCTGTCTCTTTTCTTTGCCTGAACTTCATTATCCTTAATTTCTGGACATGAGTGTAGTATAAAAATAAGATGACTGTGTTCCTAAAAATTACAAAAAAATGTAATCTCTGCGGAAGTTACAGTTAAAAAAAATGTATGTTTAAATAACTTTTAAGTTTTAAAGATTTTTATCTCAAAATGGCAACAAAAATTTTTTAAAAGTCTTTAGGATTTTTTCCTTAAGACTAAGTATTTTTTTCCCCTAGAAATACGATTATGAGACCGGATCTCCATAACTGACTAAAAGAATAAAAATAAAAGGAAATGGCTTATTTCAAGTTCGCCTTTATCTCAATAAAAGGGGTTTTTGAAAAGACCTGACTTACACTAATCCGACAAAAAATAAAGTCAATGTCATAAAAAATTCTTTAGAAAATCTTCTATTTTTTTTCACCCACTTTTCCAATAATCCTTTTTTTTACAACACTTGTATTATATTTTCCTTCCGTAATAAAACTGGATCTCTTTTAAAAGATACTAAAATATCAGAAGAAAGCAATTAATCCGAAATATTCTTGTGTTTGCTTTAAGAGATAAGATAAATAGTTACGGTAGAGTTTACATAAAAATATTGAGATACTTAAAATCATCCTTCTACATTCCAAATTAAAACAACTCATTTCAATAACTTTAATTAGTGTATGACAAATCTCTATCTTTTCTCAGAAAAACATTTAAAAAATAATATTATTATCTTCGTATCGTAGGAATTCTGATTTGATATTATTTTCTATAGAAATGACAAATATGTAGCAGATTCAAACTTATCCAGGATGTCTTACAGAAGCCAGTTATACTCCATGCACATTTTCCGTGAAATGAACGTTCGCAAGAAACCGAGGATTGCCCATGCCATCCCTCTTTTTCCTTGAACTTAAACTGCGGCCTGATGGCCAATTGGATAGTGCTCAGGCCTTTGGTACCACAGGCTTCAGGTTCGAATCTGGCTGTGGCATGAGTATTTGTTAGTGGTTCCTGAAATCAAACTAACTGTAAGTCCCGATCTAATTAGCCCAAAGTGTGAAAAAAATGACCGTAGAGAAACAAACTAAACCAAAACCTCGAGCTTAACTAAAATGTTTTCCGGCCTACAGATTTTATGTTCACAGGAACTTCCCGCAATCGAAATCCCTCAATTCGCCCTGTACAAAACCCTCATTAAAATTACAATTATATCATTTGATAAAATGAAACTACTAACTTGAATATAATTAAATAAATGAAATTATTAACTTTCAATACTAATTTAACAACTAACTTTCAATTGATCAAATGAATCTAGTAATTTAAACGTTATAATTATTCAGAATTTTAACAATGCTTTTTATTTAAATATATCTGTATTATTTATACTTATTGTATGATGAAGCTATCTCTTAAAAAAGTTATTCAGAAATATTTTCTTTGGAATTTATGTTGTAATACGCACCATAAACTTTTTTCTCATCTTTCTCAAACTACAGTTTCCTGAACAAAACTTTCTTTGGAAATATTTTTTGTGTGTCATATCTTTTCTAGCAAAAACTTAAATGGCCTTTAGTGTATGCTTTCGAAACTTTTTAGTCGTCCTTTTTTTTTTTTTAAGTATTCATGTATTTTTTTTATTGCAATTTTTATGTCATGTGCTTCTTTTATAAAGAAGATTATTCGTAACAAGCTTAAATATATATACATATATATATATATCATCTCTTAAATTCTGAGATTCAGTGTAACTTTATCTAAATATCTTGATATTAAGCGGGTTTTTTTTTTTTATATTTTCATTTCTTTTTCCTTTTCTTTCTTTTTCTTTTTTTTTTTTTTTTTTTTTTATTTTTATTTTTTATTTTTTATTTTTTATTTATTTTTTTTTTAGCACAAAAGGAAGGAAGTTGTATGCAAAAAACTCCGAACAAAATCATTATTTAAGTTTTCAAATAGCCAGGGGTAACTGTTAATGCTTACACATTATTTTGGGATATTTACTTGTTTTTTTATTATGCCTTTGTGTTTTATTAATTTTACTTTAAAAATATATTTTATACAAAATACTTATGTTCTAAATAAATAATATTAAGTTTTGCCACATATATTTAAAAAAAAAAAAGTGTAAATAAATTTTGATTTAATTTAGCATTCTATAAAATTTAAATAAATATTTTAATACCAATAAGCAGACTTTCATAATTTCTTTTAAAAAAAATAAATCAAGAAAAATTGATAAAAAAAAAATTATTTTCAATGCAAATAAAATACAAAATTGTATCTCTTTTTGTTATAATCTGTTATAAAAATAACATGAAATTATTTAAATAATTATTTTTAAAAATTAAATATATATATTATTTGCATTTAATTATTTTTATGTAACAAATCAGTTATACTCACACGAAAACAAATTGCTATTATGGTATCATAAAGATTTGATTAAAATATGAATAAAAACTCATCAATAATATTTTCCTCTCGTAATAAATGCTGTTTTGTTCCACGCTATATATATATATCTATATATATATATATATATATAGCGTGTTTTCAACGCATATATATATATATATATATATATATATATATATATATATATTATTATCTACATATGTTTGTCACTGAACTCCTCCTAAGCGGCTGACCGATTTTGATGTGTTTGATTCACAATTGAACCCGATAGGTGGCGCTGCATTCGGTATAATTCTGTACGTATGTTTGCCACTGAACTACTCCGAAACAACTGGACCGATTTTGATAGAATTTTGTGTATTTGATTCACAATTGAACCCGATAGGTGGAGCTGCATTCGATATAATTCTTCTGTACGTATGTTTGCCACTGAACTACTCGAAACGGCTGGACCGATTTTGATAGAATTTTGTTTGTTTGATTCACAATTGAACCCGATAGGTGGCGCTGCATTCGATATAATTCTTCTGTACGTATGTTTGCCACTGAACTACTCCTAAACAACTGGACCGATTTTGATAGAATTTTGTTTGTTTGATTCACAATTGAACCCGATAGGTAGCGCTGCATTCGATATAATTCTTCTGTACGTATGTTTGCCACTGAACTACTCGAAACGGCTGGACCGATTTTGATAAATTTTGTTTGTTTGATTCACAATTGAACCCGATTGGCGCTTCATTCGGTATAATTCTGTACGTATGTTTGCCACTGAACTACTCAGAAACAACTGGACCGATTTTTGATAGAATTTTGTGTATTTGATTCACAATTGAACCCGATAGGTGGAGCTGCATTCGATATAATTCTTCTGTACGTATGTTTGCCACTGAACTACTCCGAAACGGCTGGACCGATTTTGATAGAATTTTGTTTGTTTGATTCACAATTGAACCCGATAGGTGGCGCTGCATTCGATATAATTCTTCTGTACGTATGTTTGCCACTGAACTACTCCTAAACGGCTGGACCGATTTTGATAGAATTTTGTTTGTTTGATTCACAATTGAACCCGATAGGTAGCGCTGCATTCGATATAATTCTTCTGTACGTATGTTTGCCACTGAACTACTCCGAAAACCGATTTTGATAGAATTTTGTTTGTTTGATTCACAATTGAACCCGATAGGGTGGCGCTTCATTCGATATAATTCTGTACGATGTTTAGAACTACTCCAAATTGATAAAAAAAAAAAAAAAGAAAAAAATTGTGTGTGTTTGAGGGAGTCCCTGGATGGTTTTAGATTCCAAATTGGAAAAGGTGGCGCCGCAATAGGGTTCTACTGCAAGTATGTGTTTGTTACTGAGCTTCTTCTACACAGATTGACCGATTTTGATGAAATTTTTAGTTTCTGTTTGAGGTGGTCCCTGGATGGCTTAGATTTACAATTTGACCCAGTTGGTGGCATGGCAATCGATACAATTTTTCTGTACATGTGTTTGTCACTGAACTCCTCCGAAACAGCTTGATCGATTTTGATGAAATTTTTGTGTGTTTGACAAAACATGAAGAATGTTTTTATGCTAGCCCCTTTGTTGTAAATCGCCACCAGATGGTGCTGCGGCATTTCATCTTATATACCGTTTAAACGATATCCATGAAATTTAGTATGTGCATATGTTGGAACAGGGAGAATATATTAACGATATGTAATTTTCTACAATGCATTTATATATATATATATATATATATATATTTAGAGATGCCAACCCTAAATGGGGCAATGGAACTTTTCAGTTCTATCTGAGACAATTTTCCACGTTTTTTTTTCTTATCAGTAACAGGTAGAAATACTGGAGGGGTGATGGAATGGGGGGAGTGTAAATGACATTAAATACTACATTCCAAGTCAAATGACCATATTATTACAAAATTCAAGTCAAAAGAAATTCACACTATCAACTGCAGTTGCAATTTAAAATATTGTTAACTAAAGCATATAATCAGATAATTACAAAAAAGGTTGCATATTCTAATACTGAACTTCATTAAATTGATCCCTCCTGAGTTCAGACTAACCTAGAAAGGAACATTAAAACTCACTCACTATAAAAAGGATTTTTAAATTGCTATTAATGAATTTACACCTTATCTGTGTTAGTCGTAATAAATATACTGTAATGTGTTTTTTAATTCGATTTACCGGCACTAATTCGTCAAAGTACTATATATCAAATAATAATAAGTATTCGCAATTTAACTATCGAATTTTTATATTACATTTACTTATTTTTATTTTTGAAGAACTGTATTTTGGCAGCAGAATGAAAGCAATCATCAAATTGAGAATCACTTTTGATGTAAGATAAAAAATAAAAAAATCAGAGCTATTTAAAATCATTAACTTATTAAATAATTTAAACCCTTCTGAAATGAAAATTCTGAATTGAATTGAAAACTTAAAAAAAAAAAAAAAATGAAATCGTTACTAGACTGTGTATATTTATTTCCATCTAATAACTTCCGCATCAACTATTGTACATAAAAACTTCATTTACTAAGCAGCTGACGGAACAGATTTTAATATGTGTTGCCATTACCATCAAAAGCAAAGAAAAAAAACATTCTCACGTTTGATTAAATTTCAATTAAGCGTTTCTTCTTTTCTGTCACCTAATCTAGAATTCCAATTCATTAGCTAATGTCAGCCGCAAGCAGAAGATGTGAGTTAAGAGGTTTATATTTAATCTTCCACTCTGTTGCTCTGCATAAAAGGAACATTTAGATTCTTTATTAAATAGTTATACATATTGATGAAATTAAATCTGAAAAGGAATGAAAGGCTTTTTAATGAAGCGTTAGCAACGATAAATTTTCTTTGCTGAGCTGATATTTTTTTTTCAATAATTTAAGATTATGAAATTAACTTATTCTTTTTCTGCACATATAAACTGATGTGTATCAAGTTTTTTATAAAAAGAGAATGAAAAGTAATTATCAATAATTTTGACATATTTGTAAGAAATTGGGGGAATGCTTACAAATTATAGAATGGAAAATATATTTTTTTTTTTGTAAAAGTTGTTGTATGTACAAAAAGAGTATAATATAAAAAAAAAATATAAAAAGAATATCCAATATTTAAATTATTGACTCGTATTTTGTATTTTAGTATTTAAATTTGAAAAATTACTTCATGTACCATTAAAAATCAATGTAACATATGTTATTCGAAAAATCATTAATAATTTTACTGTAGATAAAAAGTTTTACATTGGAGAAGCAATTTCATTTATTTTTTTATTTTTTCATTTCGCTGTCCTTGCATTTTCTTTCTTTATGAGAAATCTTGAATAACATTTGCTGCAAATTAGAGTTTTATGAGGATTTCAATTGTACGTGCATTCTTTTGCTAAATTACATTTAAGTTGGTATGTTGCCAGATTCTTTTTTCTTCCACTTTGCTGTTTAATTTCAATTTAATGTTTTCTGCTGCTTGCAATCGTCTGCTAAAATAGAGTGCAGTTAAATCAATTTTTTTTTTTTTTAATTTTATTGGTCCAATATGGCAACAGGAAAAGTAAATAAAATCGTATATATTTTCTATTCTGCCTTATTCCCTCGTGTAAAAAAAAACAATTAAGCATCAAGTCGATAAAAGTTGTTGAAAAATTTATATTCTAATACTTGCTTAATTTTTTGTTACAGATTGTAAGTTTTAAAATTTTGTAAGTATAATTTTTTTTTAGACTAAAAAGTTAGAATTTTAAGTTTTAAGAATTTTTTTAATCTCTTGTTGTTGTTGCTGGATTTTTAAAAGATGAAGCAGATAAAAACAGCTTTCATTCTGTCAAATTTTGCATCCATATTATATTTAATAAGGGGCAACAAATAAAATCTAATGTTTTAATCTCGTGTTACTTTAATGTTTGCTTTATTTCTATTACAGATTGTAATTTTTAGAATTTTGTGAGAATATTTTTTTTTTTAGAATAAGTTAAAATTGCAAGTCTTAGAATTTTTTTTTTTTATCTAAGAGGAAAAAGATAAAAACAACTTTCATTCAACAAATTTTGCATCCATATTGTTTAATGGCGACAGCAAATAAAATCGTTTTTAGCAAATAACTTTAAAAGTTATGTTAAAAATATTCAAAAAAAGAAAAATGAGGGGAAGAAAAAAAATTGATTTGATAAATTGCTCGCTACAGCAGTTTTTTCGATGCAATTGTAAAATTATCGACTTTGCTTAGCAAAAGCGTTTCTGCCATGATGCACACTGCGAGGTATCAAAAGGATTTCCTCTGTTGTTGAGATGTTATTAAATCCAACTCCAGATCCTTAATGGAAAAAATGTTGCAAATAAAGTGTCCAAACAGTGGGAGGACTAATTCCCAATTCAAATGCTAAGTGCAAATTTTTCCACAGTTGCAAATGTTTATGAAAAGAATTTTTATTTTTTCTCGTTAAAATGTTTCTGGTTTTTCGTTCATTTGTTTTATTTTTCCGATAATATATAATGAAACTTTTAAAATCCCTACCATTTCCTTTCCTTTTACCATTTCCTTTCCTTTACCATTTCCATTTCTTTTCCCTACCTTTTTGTTTCCCTACCATTTTGATTAAAAAAAAAAAACATTTAGGAAGAGAGAATTATTAGAATCAATATTTTTAATGTATACCATAGCATTCATCATTGCAGCTTAATATGAAATCCTAGATTTCCTTCAACGATTGAAATGTTTATATTTAAATTTATTACATAAAATACAGAAAAATGAAATGAAGGTTTTATTTTTATTTCATACCAAACCACATTTCTTATTTTTATTTTCTAATGTTTTTATTTTCTAATCCATCTAAGATAACTTGACAAGTTTAGTTTTTAAAAAGAAATACACAAATAGCAAATTAAAGATAATTTTTTTTTTTGCTTAAAAGCAGAAAAAAAGGGTTATCATTCAAAAAATTAAATATATTTTATTTGAATATCAGTAAATATTAAATGCTGAAAGTTATGGCAATATTACATTATTGATTTTAATAATTCTCTTTTCTAAATGCTTTTTTTTTTTTTTTTTTTTTTTTTGTCAAAAGGAAGGAGAACAGTGAGAATTTTAAAAATTTCATTATATATTATCTGAAAAATAAAACAAATAAACCAAAAACAAAATATTTTAACGAGAAAAAAAAAAATTTTAAATCCTTTTTATAAGTATTTGCAACTGAAGAAAAATTTGCTCTTAGCATTTGAATTAGTCCTCCCATTGTTTGGGCACTTTCTCGGCAACATTTTTTTTCTACTAAGAATCTGAAGTTGGACTTAATAAAATTTCAACAGCTGAAATCCTTTGATACCTCGCAATGTGCATCATGGCGGAAAATGTCTGCTAAACAAAGTCGATACTTCTTACAAATGCATCGACAAAGTTGCTCTTAGTAAGCAATTCATCAAATCAATTCTTTTTTCTTTTGCATATTTTAACCATAACTTTTAAGAGTTATTTGTTAAAAACGATTTTATTTGTTGCCCCTATTTAAAGAATATGGATGCTGAATGAAAGCTGTTTTTATCTTAGATAAAAAAAAAAAAAATTCTAAAACTTACAATGCTAACTTATTCTAAAAAATTATTCTTACAAAATTTTAAAACTTGCAATCTGTAACAAAAATTGCAAACAAACATTAAATATAAACTTTTTAACAAAGTTTTTTTTTTTTTTTTACATGAAGGAATAAAACAGGACGGAAATTTATGATTTTTGTTTACTTTTCTGTTTTTCCATATTGACCAATAAAATCTTTTAAAAAAAAAGAATTTAACTTCACTCTATTTCAGCAGACGATTGCTCGTATGATTACTGTTATCTATTTATCATGACTTTTCTTTCCTACTGTCATCACATACCATTGAGTAGATGAACGCTTCGCTTTCAGGCACTCGACATCTTTATTCAACTTAGTAGTAGTAGTAGCAGACGATTGCAAGTAGCAGAAAACATTAAATTGAAATTAAAGTGGAGGAAAAAAAGAATCTAGCAACACACCAACTTAAATTTACTTCAGAAAAAAAAAATGCACATACAATTGAAATCCTCATAAAACTCTAATTTACAGCAAATGTTGTTTAAGCTTTCTCATAAAGAAAAAAAAAATGTAACAGTTTAACCAAAAAATAAATAACAAATGAAATTGCTGCTGCAACGTAATTCTTTTTAGTACAGCAACATTATTAATGATTTTTTTTTCGGACAACATATGTTACGTTGATGTTTAATGGTATATGAAGTAATTTTTCAAATTTAAATATTAAAATACAAAACACGAGTCAATAATTTAAATATTATATATTTCTATACATATTTTGCCATGTGTCAAAATTATTGATAATTATTTTTTATTCTTTTTAGAAAGAAAAAAAAACATTTTGATATACATCAATTTTTATGTTCCGAAAATGAATTTAGTTAATTTTATAATCTTATATTATTGAAAAAATATCAACTCGGTAAAAAAAATTTATCGTTACCAACGCATCATTAAAGTCTTTAATTCCTTTTCAGATATAATTTGATTAATATGTAAAACGATTTAATAAATAATCTAAACGTTCCTTTTCATGCAGAGCAACAGAGTGGAAGATTAAATATAAACCTCTTAACACGCATCTTTGGCTTGCGACAGACATTAGCTAATGAATTGGAATTCTAGATTAGGTGACAGAAAAGAAGAAACGCTTAATTGAAATTTAATCAAACGTGAGAATGTTTTTTTCTTAGCTTTTGATGGTAATGGCAACATATATTAAAATCTGTTCCGTCAGCTGCTTAGTAAATGAAGTTTTTATGAGTAAAATAGTTGATGCGGAAGTTAAGTTTTCAATAAAATTCAGAACTTTCATTTCAGAAGGTTTTAAATTATTTAATAAGTTAATCTTTTTAAATAGCTCTGTTTTTTCATTTTATATTTTCTATGTCATTTGCTCCTATTCTGTTGCAAAATACAGTTATTCAAATTAAATAAAAATAAGTAAATGTAATATAAAAAAAATTCAATAGTTAAAAGAAGAATGCTTATTCTTAAAATACTTATTATTGTTTCACATATAGTACTTTGGAAGAATTCAGTGCTGGCAAATCGAATTAAAAAAAAAACATTACAGCAAATTTATTACAAGTAACGTGGCTAAGGCGTAAATTCACTAGTAGCAAATTATTTTTTAAACTGAGTAAACTTTTATATTCATTTCTAGGTTAGTCTGAAATGCAAGAGGGCACAATTTAATGAAGCTCAGTATTAGAATATATAAGCTTTTTGTAATTATCTATTTATTATATAATTACCTAATTAATAATGAATAATACTTTAAAAATTGCAACTGCAGTTAAGAATGTAAACTGTTTAATGATATATAATGTTTTATGGTATATGAAGTAATTATTCAAATTTAAATATTAAAATACAAAGCACGAGTCAATAATTAAAATATTATATATTTTTTATACATCTTTTCATCTGCTCCTTTTATATATACAAAAAAAAAATTTCACAAAATAGACTGTTCCATTCTATATTTTTTAACAATTTCTTAGCACATGTGTCAAATTTATTGATAATTATTTTTCATTCTCTTTTTAAAAAGAAAAAAAAATTTTGATACATATCAGTTTATATGTTTTGAAAGAGAATTAGTTAATTTTATAATCTTTAATTATTGTGAAAAAATTATCATTTCAGTAAAAACAATTTATCGTTGCTAAAGTTTCATTAAAAGGTAGGAGGGAGAAAAAATCAATGTTTTTTTTTCTTTCTAATGCAGCTGGCAAACACTTAGACAGCTTGGTCTTGGATGCCTTAAGGCAAGCGCTGCACAGACGTTACTCACTTTGCATTTCCCAGGGGGCGCGTGTAACTTGAAGATAAGCTACGGACGCGGAATAACAATGCCCCCGCGACTCTTTACGATCATATTAGACAGGGACCTACGGTTTTAAAATGCATTCCGAACCTCTACTCCATGGCACCGCCGGGACTCGAACCCGAAACCTGGGGTACCGAGCGCCAGAGTGTTAACCACTCGGCCATTCAGGCCCCACAAAATCAATGTTGTAAGGGAGAAAAATCAGAAAACTGCCATCATATTCTGTTTATTCGAAACACTGTCACCTAACTTTCCCAATCATTATTCAATCTCAGCAATTTTGATTGCAATTATTTCACTTTTTATCAAAATGTTTGTCAAAGTCAATGAGACAAGAATTACAATTATTCACACTTGCAAAACAGATGTAAAAGAAAAAAATGTTTTTAATTTAAACTTTAGCGTCATTTTACTCAAAATGTCTCTTTATCAATTTTTGTAGTGGAAATAATGAGAATTTACTATTGTTATATTTATTTATTTATTTCAATAACAATAATTTTCATGTGAAACATTAATTTAATGAAATTGAATAAATACGATCCATCATAACATTATACACTTTTGTATTTTTTAGATGCATAAATGTAATTTATTTGATCAATTTAATTACTATTCTTTTTTAAAATTATGTGATTTTCTGAAATCATTAATGTATGCTAATAAATGTGATTTTTAATTTTCAAGAATTTTTCATAGGGAATAAATTTCTAGGAAATTATTAAAATAAAAATTTAAATAACGAGAAGAATTTATGTTATTAACAATTAAATGGTTCAAGATATTTATTGGTTAATAATTTATATTTATTATTCTTATTTTATCAGCTATCGTAAGTCTATTTCATTTAATTATATAGTGTAGTGTGCAGGCTGGGCAATCAGATTTAACTGGGTGTGGTTGAGTTCAGATACTTGAAGCGCAGGTTGGAGAACTCACAGCTTTATTGACACACGCACAAACATCCCACACAATAAATACAATATTTAACGCATTTTAAGACATGTAATTATAGATTCGTGGTAGGAATTATAGATTCGTGTTATATTGCATCATTACAAGAATATTGCATATATCTATAAGTGAAATGAATGTGTGTATGCATATGATATATTTTTCATTTTGATATATTTTTTATATAAGGTGGTTTGCCTATAGTAACTTAATCGATACTGTTTCGTGGTGTTAAAACATTTTATTGAATTCTTAAACTCATTTTACTATCATTTGAAATCAATGTTAAATATATTTTGTGGTAATATTTAATGTGAAAAACCTAAATTTTTATGTAAGTTTATAGTTAATGATTGATAGTATTATTTTGTTGAAAATATTTTGAAAGTTTCGATTATTTAAAACAAGTTTCGTTTAATGATTTTTTTTTTTTTTTTTTTTTTTTTGCTAAGTTAATGATTTTTTTAAGCCCTCAGTATATAAAATTATAAATGTGTTCGTTTTGAAAGAAGAAAATATGGCTTTTTAGCCAAAGCTCTCAAAGAAGACTTGGAAATTCTTACAACCGAATTAAGTGTTGATGTAGTTTCGACTAGTGAAAGTAATTGAACTCAAAAAGACAATTACAGAAAGAACAACTTATGATGAAGAATATATGAAAGAATTATTTAATACTATAGTTGAAGATCGGAAACAGATGAGAAAAAAGGAGCAAAAAAGAAGAAAGAAAGAGAGTTTATAAATAGAATCAAAAATTTCGAATAGAATCAACCGGTCTTCAACCTAATGGGCATCCATCCTTTAAAACAGAACTTCACTATATTATGGCAAAAATATGACGAAAAAGAAAGCGATATTAGTTTATATCCGTTGCTATTCGAAAGACAAGCAGAATGGGCTCAAATCGGAAGTGTAAAATATTATTTCTCATTTATTGGAACTTCTTCCTTTAAGATAACATAGTTAATTGCTCGCGAACCCTCTGACAAAGCTAAAGATTGTGATCATGAAAAGTCTATTGTTGAAAAGGTTCAAACTTAGTCCTGAAAATATTCGATAGGAATTTATGAAACACCACAGAAATACTTAATCCCCGTGGACTGATTTTAGTTATGAATTAAAAAAATATTGCAGAGAATGGGTATCAAGATTAGGAATTACTACTTTTGATCAATTACTGTCATTAATGGTTACTGATTAATTAAATCACCACGTACCGGCCGAAATTTGAGATCATTTTATCTATGAATGGGGAGATGTTGTTTCTCCAAAGGAGTTGGCAGAAAAATTTGATTCCTATGAAGATATTCGAGGAAACTTTCAGAAGAGAATTGTCGCAGACAGGAAAAAAGAAACTATCAATTTTACACCAAAATCAAAGTTTTCTTTTGAAACTGAGATAGATATGAAAAAAATTTAGCATCTAAATTTCAAGCAACATATCATAACTATTTTAGAACTTCGAAACCAGAAGTTAATTTTTGGAAAAAATGAAAAGTACCTCAATGCCATCAGTGTGGATCCTACCAAC
Source organism: Caerostris extrusa (assembly GCA_021605095.1). Lineage (NCBI taxonomy): Eukaryota > Metazoa > Arthropoda > Arachnida > Araneae > Araneidae > Caerostris > Caerostris extrusa. The sequence goes on along the minus strand of BPLR01014866.1, from coordinate 79,613 downwards.
ACTTAAGACCCCAATGTCTTAAACTTAAGAAAGCACTTGAACCTTCGGCGAGTGTAAATAGACTCGTAAGAGTAGCTGAATATAAATTTTTTACTACCTTATGCAACAATGCGAACTGTGAATGGATGTCAGATTCTGACACAAGGAAAGAAATGAAAAATTCCCTCACGCTCGTAACGAAACTATTCAAAATACACCTTTTTACCATCCTGGGATTGCTAGCTCTAAAAAAGAGGCCTTGTGCAACATAAGACCTTACAGCCTTTTCTACTACTTAAAAGTGTTTGTAGACTCTACGGGCAACCGAATAGTTTAAATAACTAAGTTGAAGAACTATTTTTGGCTTTTAAATTTTAATTTCTCTTTTGCTACGATTTGCACCTTAAACTGTTTAAATGCCAGCTAACTTTTATTCATTTATTTTTCAATAGCACTGGTGACACTACACTGCCAAACCGAATCAGCTTTCATTGTTAGTTTACGCACGCACGGGAAGGCAAATCGAACACTCACCAACAACAGTTACTGTAGGACAGCTGATGGTGAGTTTAATAAACCCAGTTTATTGATCCCAAGGGTAGGTAATAATATCTAATGGTTATTTAGATGTGGCACATAACTCTTTGCTGACCTTTTGACACGGATTTGATTCTGCTAACTCACCCCCTTTATCAATAGTTTAAAACTTACAAGGTAAGTAGTGGCGCCATCTAGTTGAGATTTTGACTATCAAAAATACAGATCAAAGAATTCTAGATGGCCTTATGATTGCTTTTCACTTACATGTTCTTTTCTAAGCTTTTATTTTGAATTGCTTCTATTTAATTTTTCTTTTTATCTTTGTTTTACTTTATTTTATTAAGGAATCGTGAAACGGGCTTCTAACGGTACCAACTTTAATTTTTAATAGTTTTTCTTTGTTTTATCTCTTATAACTTTTGTAATTTCTATTTTGATTGTAAATTTCTTTTTATTTTATTTTAATAATTCAAGACATATTAATCACATAACCATACCTCTAAAAAATTTCGAATGTTTCAATACAGATCTTATATATAAGATACATATTATTAAGTGCACTTAATTAAATTGTATGTTATTAAATTGTACACGTCTGGCTACAGAACAATCACAGGTCTGATAACAATTTAAAATTATTTCACCTGCCCTTGGTCAAAATAAAGTATATATATATATATATATATATATATATATATTAAAAATATGATTTAATTATTGGCATTTTGATGAATAAATTAAAATTCTTGCTTCTTATGAATGATAAGAATTAATAAAATTTTAATTGTTATCACAATATTTTTTAATAATTTTACTTTATTTGGATGAGTAACTATTATGACAACCGTTTGATTAGATTTTGAAAAAGAATTTGATGTACTATTCAAAAAGAATTTTCTATGATATGTAATATTACAATTTTAATTATTTAGTTTTTAACATCTTTCCTTCTAGAGCGAAATACCAATTTTCAAAAAGTTTATCGTCATTCGAATTCCCCGCGTTACTCTAATGAGAATTATAAAGCAGTATGAAATTGGAACTTGATAAAAGAAACGCATCAAATCGAATACTATTTGCATGGTCAGGAAAAATATTCATGATCAGCTTTTAAAATTTCTTGGTTTTTCTAGACTCTTATAATTTAACAAAATTTGCAATAAGTATCCAAATGTTAGAAATATTTAACTTTATAAAATATTTTAATATAGATCTTGTTAACAAAGAGTTTAAAATAATTATTGATCTTATTAATTTAACTTTATAGCTTATTATTGATCTTATTATCTTAATTTAATATTGATCTGGTTAACTTGATCTAAGAGAGAACTACTAGATTAGATTTCATTTTAAAAATAATGTTTACAATTTTATTGGAAAACTTATTCATGATTGTTAATATGCAAGCCATAGTCTGGAGATGTATGAATATTCACTATTAAATTCGAAAGCATTAATGATGTATGAAATTTAATGACTAGAGTGTCTATTTCGCTACATAATCATAAACAGTACAGCTATAGTAGGTTTTTAATAAAACTTGGGAATTCTAAATTTTCCAAAATATATTTACTGTTGGCTCCCTTGGTTGTACTGGCTAAAATTTTCAACTAATTGAGAGCATTTTCATTTGATATTTAATATGTGAGATTTTAAGCGTAAATCTTGAGTCAAAAATTATTTCCAACATCTTAGCCTCTCTAATACAGAAATGTTTCTACAATAAAGTAAAAATATCTGAATCAGGTTGTAACCTTCTTAATTCACAAAACTGTATGCAATAAATCTACATTAAAAAACAAACTCTTTGTTGTCAGTACAGTTTGTATTATAGCCAATTGTTTTAGGATAATTTTGGTGATGTTCCTATAAAAACAATATTGACAATAGCCCCAAAAAACAGGAAATTCTACAAATAAAGATCGATGAATGTACTGTGTAAACTTTAAAATTATCCTTTTATATATATATATATATATATATATATATATGAATAGAATTACACTTTAAAAACTTTACTGGTGCACGCTTTCATTTTTAAAAAGGCCAATGTATAAGTAATTAAGTAGGTAATCCCTCGAAACCCGTTTTTAAATACCTAAAACCGTGCCCGATCATATTCTTTTTCATTAGCAAAAATCCTTCATCACAAACGTACTTCTAATAATACATTCTAAGAATAAAACATTGTCTAGTGTGATTCGCCGGTACCGAAATTACTTTGATATTCTGATAAAATGCGTTTTTCCAAGCATATTATAACCTGGAACTAATGCTGTCCATAATTTTACAGTGGAAGAGCGGTAGATTTGAAATTTTTAATCTCCTGTGAGTTTTTTTATATGAGTTTAAAAACAACTTTTGCTGCACTCTATTGCTCTGAGAAAATTTATTATTACCATTCCTATTAAATTAGATATTTTAAAAAATTTAATAGATATAAAATCAAATTTTCGACAGATTTAAAATTCAAATAATTAATTGTATGGTGACTTTAATCTGATTTTTTCAGATGAGATAGGGTGTGACGCAGTTCTATCTCTTAATGGTGCACCATGGGAAATATTCTATACAATTAAGTGATTTATAGTTTTCGGCATGAGCTCTCGCAGTCATCCTAACCGTCGTCCGGTTGGCCTGGCTGTGTGTCTTGCAATGGAATACTGGTGACTCGTCTCAATCAAAAAGAACTGATCTAATTCACACACTTTGAAGTTGATAATCTTCTCACAGTTCCAAACATCCCACATCGTGTAACTATTACGCAATTCCACCTTTTAGCATGTCACAACTATCTAGGTGAACATCTACATCGCATTGGGATTTTCGACCAATCAAACTGCCCTCTTTGGGATTTCTCAGAACTAATGAACCGAGTTCATTTCCATCGCTGTGACACTTCATAACAAATCCCATACGACGAGATACTGGCAAGTTAGAGTACTCTTAATGCAATAACTTTGGTCACCTTTGTTGAACGCCTTTTGTGTAATTTTTTTTTTAATCCATTTTTACCATTGAAAATAAAAAAATTAAAATTTCTGATGAGATAAAATAATGATTTTGATAAAGCTTTTGGGAGATCAAAAATTGTGCTCGTGAATATTTAGTCATAAGAAAATTTGATTATTTCTATTTCCAAACAAATTGTAATGAACAAGTTTCATGTGCGCCACTTGCATCATTCAATTTGAATGAAAATGTTTTGAGCGGCGTATACAAACCTGGTTCACTGCAATTTAGACAAAATCAAAAGGTACGTTCTGGGTCAGTTTTAAATCCCACAGCAAAGGATCTGCTTGCCGAATGACGTCTGATTACAGGAAATAGTGGCATTAAAAGGTCTTGTTTTTTGCAATTTGAAACTGTAACGTGCAAGAACAGGTGAATATTAAGCATGATGTTTCAAATGATATTAAATGAATTAATGATAAACTGATTTGCATAATCATGTTTTTATACCAATGCTTTTATAATACTTTTACGCAGTGTATTATAAAAGCGCACTAGAACTGATTTATTAATCTGGTCTTGGTGAATTAATTTTGTTATGTAATTGTTAATAAAAAAATTTTATAAAAATAATTTAAAAACAGTAAAATATTAAAGTATTTTCTATTTTAATGATTTTGATTAGAAGCTTCACCTATAGATGAATTGTAAATAAAATTACATTACAAAATCAGTTATTGTTTAGCTTAATATTTTAACAGCATTTGGATAAATTGAGATAAAGCAGCATCAACGAACATAAATCTCAAATTACCTAGTAAAATCAATTTAGTAGTTTTCTTTACTAAATAACTGAATAAAAACAATTTGAAAATCTAGTTAAAAAAAATAATAATAATTAATCATATAACTTTATAGTCATACTTTATCAACGTTCATTGCTGATTCTCGGTAATTATTATAATTTTTTTTTTATTAGTATGCTGATATTGTGTGCGTGTTTTTCCTCATTCTTTATTTTCCAGAGTGAATAGAGATCACAATGAACATATTTTTTTTAATCTCATAAGGAATTTGAATAGGCTTTTTAAGTAATAAAAATACCGATATAAATAATGCGTTTGTCAGACCTTTCTAACTGAGACAGTAAAATCGTATATTGATTCAGAATATTAACAAAAAAGCAGGAAAAAAAAAAAATTCTGAATTTAAAATAAGTTTTTATTTGAAAACTCCCAAACTGTTCCGCAATGTTATCAATTTATGTTATTGAAGTTTATATTTTACAAAGTAATTTTTTAAAAATTTTAGATTTATAACATCCATTGTTATAAAGATTTATTGTTTACGTTTTTTAATAATGCTCCAATTTCTTTCATACGTTTTAACTTTGTTAAAATAAATATATAAAAAAAATATATAAATAATATAAATTCTTAAAAAATTCTTTATTTCTCGAACAAAGTAAATTGTTATATATAAATAAAATAAAGCAACATTATTAAAAATATTTTGTGATGACATCTCTTTCCATGCATTTCTCTTAAAATGCACCAAGCTAATATGCATCTGTGCAAAACAAAATGGGTTGAGATATATTATTTGTGCATAGATATTTTCTATATTTATACATAATTTAATGCACTAAAAAATAAAATATTTTTTGTAATACATAAGAAACTAAAGTGGGGAAAATAGAAATTTATGCCTTATAACATCAATTAAAATATTTATCAGTAGCTGTAACTAAACTTTGTAATTGCAACATTTTTTGGGGGAAACGAAGGATTTAAGTTTAGCTCTACCTTACTTTAAAAAAATTTCTCTCTCTACGCTCAGTTCTATTGAAGTTGATTGAATCATGAACTAATTGAAATATAATGTGAGCTGTAGTCAGGATCATATGGCTGTTTTAAATAAAAGTAAATGAGACAATAACAAATTGGTATTAGTAAAATTAATTTTAAACAAATAGAAAGAATAATAACTCATTTTGTAGAAAACAATTAAATTTGGTGTAATACTCGGTAAATGGAAAAGTAGGCAAACTTCTGATCATTCAACTATTTTATCAGAGGTTAGAAGTCTTCCAAAAAATTTCCAAATCCTGTATTTTTTATTCCAATTCCTGGCTGTTTTTCATAAATTACCGTATAATAGTATTTAATAATGAATTTAGAAGAACGTATGAGGTAAACTACTTATTTCATACATTTTTAAAACCAGTGATTTTTATTGAACTCGTATCTGAAGTTTACTATTTTAAAGAACTCATATTTCAGTTTTTTCATAACGAAATAATTTTTACAACTTTAAACTTAATTTAAAATGCATTCTTATACTCTAAATTTGCTTACAAAAAAAGCATATATCCTATAAAAATAACATAACATAATAGAGGTTAAATTAAATTATACCAAAGTATCATAGAATATCTTTAGGCAAGCAGTAGAAAATTTTACATTTTAACGCAGTTGCTATATTTTTAACACATTAAAACTTTTTTTTTTTTTTATTAATAACCAAAAAGCGTCTATAAGATATTTTATTGTTGATCGAAGATAATTTTTTATAAGCTTCATTACTGAAAAAAGGCTTGCGACACTTACTGCATACCAAGTAACTGTCTTTGCTACTGGTTGTATTATTCAAGGAATTCAATAAAACTGCCTCAGCATTTCATTTGACATTATTTTTCGAAATTTCTAAGAATTAAAGATCTTTTAAATAAGTTCAGGAGCTGGATTTTTTAAAGTTACTACATAATAAATACAATAAACTACATATGATAATTAATGCTGTAATACCCATCTCTATTATATAATTACCCGTTATTTGATTTAATCATAAGCACAAAAGTTACATGTGAAACATGATTCTTAAGTTCTAAGTGTTCTGTATTGTCTTAATTAAAATCTCTCCACCACAGTATTGTATAAAATACCAGGTGTACGAAGATATAATAGTTAGCAATTTGAAAGTTTTACTGCTGCATCAACTTATCGATATTATGAGAATATAATAAAACATTCAAATTTTCTTTGGAGTTGTTAATATGTTTAGGAGGATTCATCAAATAATTTATTTACTTCTACTTCTTTTTTACAAATAGTCTATTTATATTATGTCACTAAATAAAATATTTTTTTATGTGAATTTTTCAGTAAATCATTTATTCTGAAGCGTATGAAATGAAAAAAAAAAAATCGTTAAAAAAATTTTTTTCTTGCTATTACTTGCAATATCTTCAAAATAATATTTCATTGTTATGCTATGGTAATAGTAATGTAATAATATATACATAATCCTTATGTCCTAAGAATATAAAAAAAGGCCTTTCTTTTCAATATATATTTCCTACTTAATAGTTCACTAAAAGACTATTAAATTTTTATTATTATTAAGTTTAAATTATTATTATTTTTTTTTTTTATACAATAGGTATGCCTAATATAAAGTTGCAGAGCTCTGATGGGGAAATCTTCGATGTAGATGTCGAGATTGCCAAAGCATCTTTAACCATCAGAACAATGCTTGAGGATCTGGGAATGGAAGAGGATGACCAAGAACCTGTGCCTTTACATAATGTAAACTCCACCATCCTCAAGAAGGTCATTCAATGGGCCACCTACCACTTAAATGATCCTGCACCTTCTGAAGAGGATGATTCCAGGGAAAAGAGAACAGATGATATTAGCTCTTGGGATGCAGATTTCCTTAAAGTTGACCAGGGAACACTGTTTGAGCTCATCCTTGCAGCCAACTACTTGAGCATTAAAGGTCTGCTGGATGTTACTTGCAAGACTGTTGCGAATATGATCAAAGGGAAAACTCCAGAAGAAATTCGGAAAACCTCCAATATTAAGAATGATTTCACACCTAGAGAAGAAGAGCAAGTTCGCAAGGAGAATGAATGGTGTGAGGAGAAATAAATTGATGGTGAATTGAGGAAACTAGTTCGAATTTAAATTTTCAAGTATTTTCAGTTCTAAAATTTAAATTCGGTTTGCATGGACAATACGTTTCTGTAGATGCTGTTTGTGATTAAAATAAACATTTGATCACTTTTTTGTGATTTGTTACAACTCGTCATAAAATTTAGAAAGGAAAAACTATGTTTTGTAGTAGAATCTTAATTTTATATGTACTCTTCATGTATTATATTTTTGCTTTCATTAACTCAGTAACTGTATAAAAGTAAAATAATTTAATTAAAAAAATTCTTACTGTATACTGTTTTACATTTAATTTGTTTACTATGATAAATGAATAAATCATCATTCATAATCTTATATAAAGAAAAATATAGACTAATTTTAATTTATTATAAACATTATTGATATCATCTGGAGTTTAAAAACTCGTTAGCTTGGGAAAACCTCAAGTGATATTATTACTAAAAAATATCTACTTTTCCATGATTATAAATACTTAATCTTGTCAATCTATAGTAAAATTATAGTTCATCTCCAAGTATAAAAAATATATAAATTGTGATGCAGGGATCTATATTATTGTGATGCAGGGATTAAGGGATCTATAGTTTTCGGCATGAGCTCTCGCAGCTATCCTAACCGTCGTCAGTCGGCCTGCCTGTGTGTCTTTTTAAAATGGAATACTGGTGACTCGTCTCAGTCAAAAAAGAACTGATCTAATTCACACACTTTCAAGTTGAAAATCTTCTCACAGTTCCAAACAGCCCACATCGTTTAACTATTACTCAGTTCCGCCTATTAGCATGTCACAACTATCTGGGTGAATATCTACATCGCATTGGGATTTTCGACCAAACAAACTGCCCTCTTTGGGATTTGGCAGAATTAATGAGCCGAGTTCATATCCATCGTTGCTTGACACTTCATAACAAATCCCAGACGACGAGATACTGGCAAGTTAAGAAATCTTAATGCAATAACTTTGGTCAACTTTTGTTGTACTCTTTTGTGTACATATTTTTTTTTTTTTTCCATAGGATATAAAAAAATTAAAATTAAAATTTCTGATGAGACAAGATAGGATTTTGATGGATCAAAGTGCTTGGATCATTCCGATTTGAATGAAAATGTTTTGAGCAGCGTATACAAACCTGGTTCGCTGCAATTTAGACAAAATCAAAAGGTACGTTCTGGGTCAGTTTTAAATCCCACAGCAAAGGATCTGCTTGCCGAATGACGTCTGATTACAGGAAATAGTGGCATTAAAAGGTCTTGTTTTTGCAATTTGAAACTGTAACGCGCAAGAAAAGGTGAATATTAAGCATGATGTTTTAAATGAATTAATGATAAACTGATTCGCATAATCATGCTTTTTTATACCAATACTTTATAATACTTTTACTCAGTATATTATAAAGCGCACTAGAACTGATTTATTGATCTGGTCTTGGTGAATTAATTTTGTTATGTAATTGTTAATAAAAAATTTTATAAAAATAATTTAAAAACAGTAAAATATTGAAGTATTTTCTATTTTAATGATTTTGATGGGAAGCTTCATCTGTAGATGAATTGTAAATAAAATTACATTACAAAATCAGTTAGTGTGTAACTTAGTATTTTAACAGCATTTGGATAAATTGAGATAAAGCAGCATCAACGAACATAAATCTCAAATCACCTAGTAAAGTCAATTTAGTAGTTTTCTTTACTAAATAACTGAATAAAAACAAACTGAAAAAATAGGTAAAAAAAAAATAATAATTAATAACATAACTTTATAGTCATACTTTATCAACGTTCATTGCTGATTCTCGGTAATTATTATAATTTTTTTTTATTAGGTATGTTGGATATTATTGTGTGCGTGTTTTCCTCATTCTTTTTTCCAGAGTGAATAGCGATCACAATGAACATATATTTTTTTTAATCTCATAAGGAATTTGAATATACTTTTTAAGTAATAAAAATACCGATATAAATAATGCGTATGTCAAACCTTTCTAACTGAGACAGTAAAATCGTATTTTGATTCAGAATATTAACAAAAGAAAGTAGAAAAAAAAGTCTGAATTTAAAATAAGTTTTTATTTGAAAACTCACACAAACTGTTCCGCAATGCTATCAATTTATGTTATTGAAGTTTATATTTTACAAAGTATTTTTTAAAAAATTTAAGATTTATAACATCCATTGTTATAAAGATTTATTGTTTACTTTTTTTAATAATGCTCCAATTTCTTTCATGCGTTTTAACTTTGATTTTTAAATTATAAATTTTTTATTTCTCATACAAAAGTAAATTGGTTGATATAAGTAAAATAAAACAGCATTTTTTTAAAAAATATTTTGTGATGAAATCTCTTTCGATGCATTTCTCTTCAAATGCACCAAGCTAACATGCATCTGTGCAAAAACAAAATGGTTGATATATGTCTTGTGCATAGATATTTTCTATATTTATACACAATTTAATGTACTAAAAAATAAAATAATTTTAATACATAATAAACTAAAGTGGGAAAAATAGAAATTTATGCCTTGTAACATTTTGTTACAATACTGATAAATATTTTAATTTTTAAAATATTTATCAGTAGCTGTAACAAAACTTTGTAATTGCAACATTTTTGCGGGAAACAAAAGCTTTAAGTTTAGCTCTACCTTACTTTAAAAAAATTTAACTCTCTCTACATCATGTTCCAGATACACTCAGTTCTATTAAAGTTGATTGAATCATGAACTAATTGAAATATAATGTGATCTGTAGTCGGGATCATATGGCTGTTTTAAATAAAAGTAGAAGAGACAATAACAAATTGGTATGAGTAAAATTAATTTTAAACAAATAGAAAGAATAATCACTCATTTTGTAGAAAACAATTAAATTTGGTCTAATACTCGGTAAATGGAAAAATAGGCAAACTTCCTGATCATTGAACTATTTTATCAGAGGTGAGAAGTCTTCCAAAAAATTTCCAAATCCTGTATTTTTTATTCCAATTCCTGACTGTTTTTCATAAATTAATGAATAATAGTATTTACTAATGAATTTAGAAGAACGTATGAAGTAAACTAATTATTTCATAAATTTTTAAAACCAGTGATTTTTATTGAACTCGTATTTGAAGTTTACTACTTTAAAGAACTCATATTTCAGTTTTTTTCATAACAAAATAATTTTTACAACTTTAAACCTAACAAAATAATTAACCTTACATGTAATCACTTAATAATCACTTAGTAATTAAAATAAATAACCTTATAAAATAATTTTTACAACTTTAAACCTAACGTAAAAGGCATTCTTATACTCTAAATTTGCTTACCAAAAAAGCATATATCCTATAAAAATAACATAATATAATAGAGGTTGAATTAAATTATACCAAAGTATCATAGAATAACTTAAGACAAGCAGTAGAAAATTTTACATTTAACACAGAGTTGCTATATTTTAATACATTAAACTTTTTTTTTATTAATAACCAAAAAGCGTCTATAAGATATTTTATTGTTGATCTAAGATAACTTTTTATAAGCCTCAGTACCGAAAAAAAGGCTTGCGACACTTACTGCATACCAAGTAACTGTCTTTACTACTGGTTGTATTATTCATGGATTCAATAAAACTGCCTCAACATTTCATTTAACATTATTTTTTGAAATTTCTAAAATTAAAGATTTTTTAAATATGTTCAGGAGTTGAATTTTTAAAGCGACTACATAATAAATACAATAAACTACATATGACAATTAATACTGTAATCCCCATCTCTATTATATAATTTCCCGTTATTTCATTTAATCATAAGCACAAAGTTACATGTGAAACATTCTTAAGTTCTAAGTGTTCTGTATTGTCTTAATTAGTTAAGATCTCTTCACCACAGTATTGTATAAAATACCAGGTGTACGAAGATATAATAGTTAGCAATTTGAAAGTTTTGCTGCTGCATCAAATTTAACTTATCGATATTATGAGAATATAGTAAAACATTCAAATTTTCTTTGGAATTGTTTATATGTTTAGGATGATAAATCAAATTATTTATTTACTTCTACTTCTTTTTATAAATAGTCTATTTATAATATGTCACTGAATAAAATATTTTTTTATGTGCTAATTTTGAATTTTTCAGTAAAACATTTATTCTGAAGTGTATGAAATGCAAAAGAATTCTTTAAAAAAAAAAAACTTTTTTTCTTCCTATTACTTGCAATATCTTCAAAATAATATACACATAGTTCTTATGTCCTAAGAATATTAAAAAAAAAAAAAGGCCTTTCATTTCAATATATATTTTGTACTTAATAGTTCTCTAAAAAGCTATTAAGTTAATACTTTTTATATACGATAGGTATGCCTAATATAAAGTTGCAGAGCTCTGATGGGGAAATCTTCGATGTAGATGTCGAGATTGCCAAAGCATCTGTAACCATCAGAACAATGCTTGAGGATCTGGGAATGGAAGAGGATGACCAAGAACCTGTGCCTTTACATAATGTAAACTCCACCATCCTCAAGAAGGTCATTCAATGGGCCACCTACCACTTAAATGATCCTGCACCTTCTGAAGAGGATGATTCTAGGAAAAGAGAACAGATGATATTAGCTCTTGGGATGCAGATTTCCTTAAAGTTGACCAGGGAACACTGTTTGAGCTCATCCTTGCTGCCAACTACTTGGACATTAAAGGTCTGCTGGATGTTACTTGCAAGACTGTTGCAAATATGATCAAAGGGAAAACTCCAGAAGAAATTCGGAAAACCTTCAATATTAAGAATGATTTCACACCTAGTGAAGAAGAGCAAGTTCGCAAGGAGAATGAATGGTGCGAGGAGAAATAAGTTGATGGAGAATTGCGGAAACTAGTTCAAATTTAAATTTTCAAGTATTTTCAGTTCTAAAATGATTAAAATAAACATTTCTGTGATTAAAATAAACATTTGATCACTTTGTGATTTGTAACAACTCGTCATAAAATTTAGAAAGGAAAAACTATGTTTTGTAGAAGAATCTCTATTTTATATGTACTCTTCTTATATTATATTTTTGCTTTCATTAACTCAGTAACTGTATAAAAGTAAAACAATCTTAAATAAAAAAAAATTCTTACTGTATACTGTTTTACATTTAATTTGTTTACTATGATAATTTAATAAATCATCATTCATAATCTTGTAAAATTAAAATTAGTCTAAAAATTTCTTTAGTTATAAATACTATTAGTATCATCTGGAATTTAAGGTTTTCCCAGGCTAATGTGTTAAGTGATATTATTACTAGTAAATATAAAATTTATTTAAAAATATACTTTTAAATTCTTATTATAAATACTTAATGTTGTCAATCTATAGTAAAATTATAGTTTATCTCCAAGTATAAAAAAATATTTAAATTCCATGGCTTGGAATTTTAACTAATTTATTATAACATTGCTATTGGGAAAAATCATGTTGAAGATAATAGTTTTGTAATAATTTCACTTTTTCAAATCCATCTTTTATATAACAAATTTAAATTTATTTTTAAACAGTAAGAATTTTAAAATTTATCATTAAAACATATATGTACATTGTAAAAAAAATTTTCTGTAATCTTCATTTAATCTCTATATATTGTATATTACTCAGTAAAAAACATTAATTCTGTTAAATTTTATATAATTTTTTTGATTATAGTACTGTAATGTAAAATGTTTCAATTATTTTATTCCACAGATTAGTAATGATGAATAAAAGCTACTAAAGAATTGGTCTTAGTTGTTTGGTGAATATATTAAAATAATTTAAACTAGATTAGAAATTAAAAAAAAAATGATTTTGGGAAATAATCATGTTAGTTTCATGCATTTTCCCTTGAAAATTTTCAAATGAATGCAAGACCATTTTTCGCATGAAAATGGCAATTCAAAAAAATACCCAGTCTAAGAATACCATCATTTGAAACTCAGTTTAACGTTTTTCTAGTAATAAAATTTAAACATTCTGTAATCAATATATTTGATAGCATAGATAATATAATTAAATCTCAGTAAAAGTAATTGGCTGTAGTTCAGCTTCAGCAGATTTTGATGTGACGGTGGTGTCACATACTTATATTATTAATATGTACAGGTTGTTTTTTTTTTTTATCAAGAAGTAAAAAATGCTAAACTTTATTATTGTCAAATAGATATATTTATGGAAGAAAAAGCATTCATGGCAGATTCAACTATAGTCAATAAAAACTAAATACTTGAATATTAAATACTGAAATAACATAGAAAACCTATTTGAAAGCCATACCTAAAATAAATATGAGAGACTGATTTTCAACCTTTATTTAATAGAATGTACAGAAAACGATTACTATTTACAAATTACATTGTTAAAAAGTCAAATCAATAATAGCTTTTCCCACTCTCTAATATTGTTTCTAAATATGATTGATAATGCTGATCCCAGGATATGTTGAACTTCTTTCTTCGAAGCAGCTTCATGATAACTAATTGAAAGAAAACGTTCAATTAATAATTAATGCAGAATAAAGTTTTTATGATTTAACTTATTGAATCAGTGATAAAAAATTATTAAACTTACATTAATAATATAAGTATTTATCAGTAAAAAAAAAAAACTGGATGAAATTTCTCATAATGAGTTTGGATTTTGCTACTTGTACAAAAATAATACGTTTTCATTCATGCATGAAATTAAATATAATATTTCAACAAATTATAATTAATTTTTAAAATTTTTTTGCAGATTAAAAGTAATACTGTTACATGAAAATATAAATTTTCTTATAAAATAACAGCCAAAAGTGTGACTTTTCAATGATCACTAAAGTTTTTAGCATGACTCAATAGAATATTTCGAGTCATAATAAGTATCAATTAGTCATATGTTACGACTCAATATTAGGCTACTGCTGTCTTTTGTAGAAATATTTCATCTGAATAATGTGAATTTAAAGAAAAGGAATTTATACCAAAAGTCTAATAATAAAATATATTTTAATTATAAAAAGTAGAAACATTACTGATAAAAATTCACTTATAAATAAAACTACCTGTTCAGGTTGAAACCAAGCTGTTATCCAGGCAGGTAAAAAAAATAGAACACATAAATTTAAATGTCTTTAAGGAAAAAGTTCACGAGAAAAACATATAAATCTCAGCTAAGACTAGGAATATAAATTGTCTTGAATTGAGTGTATCAATTTCTAATCTCCAGACTATACAATAAGAAATCTTACACATGGCATCTATACGTAAGAATAAATACAACTTTTTTAAGAGTTTTAATAGATAACTTTAAAAAATGTCTAGTTTATTTTAGTTCAAATACACAAAAAAAATGTAAAAATTACAAAGGTAATTGTTCAGATTTCAGAAAATTTTTCATAGATAAAAATGCTAGGAACATATCAACAATATTTAAATTTTTTATCAATATTTACAAAACTGACACAGCATTATTTTAAAAACAGTGTTTAATGCATATTGTCATAAAAAAACTTTGTTTATAACATATTTGTGATATTTTTCACAAATTTATAATAAACAGTTTTAAATATACAATAATTAATATTTATTTATTATTTTTACATAAAATTTAACTATACAATAAAATAATTAAAAATATGAATTAAAGTTAAATATTTAATTACATTTTTGCAAATCAATTTTATTACAATAGAAATTGGAAAATGTTTAGATTCTACTTGCTTATATAAACAGTAACTATAAATTTATTTTGTAGTTGATGGGAAAGGTGCTGAATTATCATTTGCATGCTAAATATTTCAATAATAATACATCAGGTACATAAAGGGCTATTAAAAAATAGCTTCTACAAGAAGGAATATAATTAATTTAATAATTCTTACTCAATGATATTTGTTTAAAATAAAATATAAATACAGTAGAACCTCGATACGTCGAAAAACCTCCACAACTCGAAACAAATTTTTGTTCCCTTCCCTTGCAAGCTCAAACCTCCATTACTCAAATTTCAACCCTCTATAAGTCGAAATAACTAGTCAATCCCCACAAGTAATTTTGGTATATATTTTCCCTCCGTAACTCGAAAAACAAATTGGACCTCTGTATCTCAAACATTAGCAATGTTTGATTTTACAACTCAATCATTTGAATCTAATTACCTCTATAGCTCAAAAAAAAAAGTAAGTTAGGATTTGCCGACAATGCACGTCATTGTTTCTTAGAAAAAAATTTATGAGTATATAGTAAATACAAGAACCAATTTTTATGAAATAGCAACTCAGAAGAAAAAGTTTTTTTGCTCTTTATAGCTTAGATAATGCTATAGATAGAGAACGATCGATTAGTCTAACGCAATAATAATAATAATAATAATAAATGACTTTTTAATGCATAATATTTTTAATTTTAAGGTTGTTTCGGAATTATTTTGATTTTTGATTGTAGTATAATATAAAGTTGCAAATAAACATGTTTATTACCTTTGCAACTTGAATTTTTATTTATTTACCTCTCTAGCTCAAAATAAGTTAGAAGGAATCTAAGCCTCTACAAGTCGAATATTTCCTTACAAAATCCGCATAAGTCGAAATCCTCCATAAGTCAAAAACTCTATAACTCGAATTATTTGCCGTCTTCCTTGAAGTTCGACTTACAGAGGTTTTACTGTATATTCTTTTGAAAATGCTTTTAATTAATTTATATGTTAATTTATAATTTATATTAATTATTATTTTTGTCTATGACTAAATTAAAATTTTATTTTTGTTTACTCCTATTCCCCTTTCTCGTAAGTGTTATATAATCCTAATCCTACAATAAGATTTTTATTTAATATAATGCCAAAAATATACTCACATTCATAGAAACGATCTCTACACTTTGTATACCGGTTATAACAATCAGACAAAAGAGTGAAGTTAGATGTTTCAAAATGATCAGTGATTGGGTTCATCTTCCAAGTGGCAATAAGAGCCGCATCACAGAATGTGTAAACTTGTCTTAGCAACAGTTCTAAGATCTCATGCAAATGAACTGTATCTTGAGTAAGGAAACAACTATAAATTTAAAAATAAATATCATGAATATCTTTGTGGTTGATTTCATTGCAGAACATAAAAGCCCACTTGTAAAATGTAAAATAAAATAATTTTATTAATTAATTTAAAATAAATTAAATTTCTTGAAAATAATAACAAAAAGTACATTTGAATACATATTTATTTTGCAATCAATTATTTTTTTCACTAACTTTAAAAATATATAAACTCTGATTAAAGTTTCATGTCTATTATAGCATTCAAATTATTAATTAATAAAGTTTTATGCAATTAACTCAAATTAATTAACTCAAGCAGGTTTCTAAAAATATCAAAATTATTATTAAAATTCATTTCAATTTTTTATTAGATTATCAAATATTTAATCCCAATGTTATGTCTATCACAGAAAGAGTGTTATTTTTTATTTTAAACAAAATATGCTCAGAAAATCAAGTAATATTTTCTTTTTCAGCATCATAAGAAATAGTTCATAATGAAAAAGGTAAAAACAAAATAAAAAATTAACTGAATTGTAAATGTCTAAAACTTGGCACATTTATTATCTCTGCCACAACAATTTTTAATATGATCACTTAATTTTCAACCTTCTAATTTGAAAATAATAAAACACTTTCATTTTTCTCAATATTTTGTACAGCTTCAGTAAAGATCTGAACAATATTTTTTTTTTTTCTTTGAGATAACTGATCGATGATTCTTTGTGATACTATCGAATTGTATTAAAAATAAGGAATAGTATAATTTTTGTAACTTTTAAATGGGAGGTTCTCAAAGAAGTTTTTTTTATATAAACTTTAATTTTTTATACTTTAGTTTAAAAATTTATATTGATAAAAAATCAATAGTAAAAATAATAATAGATAAATTTTTCAAAGAAAAAACGCTATGCACAATTCAACATTTTGCATGTATCAGTCTGTTGAATTATTAAATATTTATGTTATGAATTATTAAATATGAATTATAACTATCTTGATGATTAAAAACAATTTTGTTCAGATTGAATGTTTTGAGTTATATGCAAATGTTTGAAAGAAGAAATTGTTTTTAATCATCATGATTATATATATATAAATATATAGAGAGAAAATCTAAAAATTTACAACTTAAAGTTGAACACCCAAGTTTAAAACTGAAATTAATCTCAGAAATTAATCTTGTATTATATATTTTAAATCATTTAGATCATCAGATATGCATATGTGTGTGTACAGACGATGGTTTTTTAAATGTTTAAAATTTGTAATTTCTTCATTAATTTTGTTTCTGGGCATGTTCCCCCTTCAGTTTTTAATAACACAAATTAGTAATTTAACTAATAACTAAATACACTTAAAAATATTTTTATGTTGTAGATTTATTTTTAAAAATTACACATAAAAAGGATTATTGATTCTAGATATATTGATTACTGATTTTTTTTTTTTTTTTTTTTTTTTTTTTTTTCATTTTAAGCACATCCAATTATGTAACTAGAATATAAAATTACCTTAGTTGAAATGAGAATGTAATTGAACAAATTCTCAGAACAATTTAAAATTTTGAATTTTCCCCTCTAGACAGTAGGTTGGTTATGTTAAATCGCTTAAAAATTATTTTGAACATCCAAATTCGCATAAAAAAAGAGGTTTAGATGTAAAATATAGAACAAATTAAAAATATCAAACAAATATACACATATAAAAGTCTTCATGAATAATGTTATTAAACTCTGATATAACAAATTCTTGCTTTGTTATAATAAATTCAATTCTGGTTTAACGAATCATTCATTAATAAAATAAGATAAGCATTACAGTTTGTGTTTCACATTGTTTTTTTTTTAAATTAAGTAGGTAATATTGCTAAATATTGTAAATATATCAAATGTTTGATTATAAAAATATGTAAAGTTATATGCAAGAATTATGCTGATGTTGTAATTTTTTAATCATTGAAATATAATGGTACTTATAACTTTAAAGTATTTTATTTTTCAGGTTTCTACATTGTACCCAACTTTCAGCATACAGTGAAATTTATTTTTCCTATAAGTATTTTTATTTTATTAATAAATAAAATGGATATAATATTAACATTTATATTGCACATTTTGAAACAATGTTTGCTAACAAGTAATAAATGAACTTACAGCTTAAAAAAATTTTTTTTCATTTTAAAAACACTACCAATTAGCTATATTTTTTTACAACACATATCATATCATCTGTTTAAAATAATTGCCAACCACCAATGACATTTAGATTCATTTTGTTTTTAGTAGTGCCGCTAATAGAAATTCATGATTATTTGAACAAGAATTAAATTAGTACTTTACCGCTCTAATGCTTTCTCCAAATATTGCACATGTATGTTTTTCAAAGCATCGATGCTTAGTTCTTTTGAGTGTAACATCTTTAAAAGATACTCCCACAAAGGACCACCAAGATCTTGATGGATGCAACTTCGTAAAACACGTACAAATTGATGCATGTTGAACCTGCATTTAAAAATAAAGCTCTTAAAAATTTTTACAGAAATGAACAAAACTTTCTTATATAAATATTAACAAATTGAATAAACAAAAATTATACAAATAATAAAATTAAATATACATATATATTAGTGAAATATTTTTCTACTTCCATAAGTAAAAAATTTAAAATTTTATAATTTAAAGTGAATAAAATTTACACAGGAAAAAAAAATACTAATAAAAATAACACACATATAAGAAAGAAATTTCAATAATGAAATATAGAAAGAAAAAAAAAAATTTTTTTCGAATAAAAATTTCAATATTCAACTATAAAAAAAAAAAAAAAAATTTTTTTAACTTCATTTACAATAAATCAATAATAGTCAATTATTTCATTACAATGATTGTTAATTACTGAATGAAAAATATTTCCAAATGTTCTTTGGCATCCTACACAGAAAATTCAAAATGTAATAAATAAAAAAGGTTACTTAAGGAAATAAACTAATTAATTAATTACCTGTACAGCATAATTTTTCTGTATTGTGGAGAAATTTGCAATTCCTCCCTTTTTGCTAAAAAGAAAAACAAATGTTAATCTCATAAGCACAAATATTACGAAAAATTATGTCTTCTTTACTGAATAAACATTTATTTTAAGGAATTTTTTTATTTGCATTAATATAAAAAAAGAAAAATAATAATTAAAAATATTAACATTTTTTTAAACAGATGTAAATAAGATCAAATATACTATTATTGAATTATAAAGAAAGAGAAAAATTATGAATATACAAAAGAAATAAAATAAAACTATTGTTTAAAAGTATACTATTAATCTTAGTCAGTAAATATATATTTCTCATTTTACAAAACAAAATGTTCTTAACATTGTTTCATTCAATGGAAAAAATTCCATTAAATTAAAAAAAAAAAATAAATAAATGTCAAAATCTAAAATTTTCTAAAATTTGTAAGTAGTCAAGGGAAAAAAAAAAAAAAAGGAGGGGTGGGGGAGTTCCTCCCAGAAAAATGTAAAATATTTGAAACAATTTATTTTAAACATTTTTTATCTTTATAATGAAATTAGTATTTGTGTAATATAAACATATAGTGGCAGAGTTTAGAAGAACAAGAGGTGGGGATACCTAATTTCTTTTGAAAAAAATAATGCACTTTTATTCTTTGATTTATTTCACAAAATTTATGTTTAGTATTTTTTGGACCTCACCCACCAATTGTGACACTAAAACACCACTGCTTTAAACAGACATTTAGCATTGTTATATAACTTTTTAAAGTTATGATCATCATGTAAAATTATAAAATTAGAATATGAATTTAACATTTTATTAATAACTAGCATATATAACCTGTCATTGGCCAGATTCAGAAAATAAAATTTATTAACCCTTTTACATCAAAAAAATAAATTAGTAAACATCATCAATAATAAAATGCCAGCAAATTTTTCTATGGCATTTGAAATTCTTATATAAAATCATATTTAAAAAAAAATAAACTTTGAGTCCTAAACATATAATGATCAAAAATGGAAACAATAGACACAAGCAGTAAGAAAACCAAAAACAAAATATCAAAATGGTATCAGATTCGAAAAAGAGCTATGATATTATTTTCTATTCATAATTCCTTAACAAATAATTGTTAGTGCCATCTGGTGGCAATAATAAATGTTTTTTATTGAATTAAAAAAACTACTAATAAGAATTTGTGTATGTGTGTGTGCATTTTTGATTACTCACCAAATAAAATAGTATAAGTCCATTTATTTTCTTTGAATTTAAGTGTTCTAGTTTTTAAAAGTATTATAATACAATGCCTTGTTATAACAATTGTAATGCTTTGTTATAAGTAAAATAAAATTATAGTTTATTTAATTAAAACTTTTTCCTTAATACTTAAAAAAAGAAATTATAGAACATTTGCTTCAAGTTTAAATTACTTAAAGTTATAAGAAAATAAATACAAATTTCAATTTTACTTATCTACATTAAATTCAATGAATAAATTATAATAGAATTACTTTTAAATTTATTTTAATAAGCAAAGTACAATTTAATTTTTTAAAATGCAATTTTCAGTATAACATTAGTACACTAATTAAGAGGAAAATATTTAAAAATATTTATGCTCATTAATTTTTTGTAATTTAAAAATAACATGTGCTTCACAAAAAAAAAAAAATTATTTTTATCATTTTAATTTCTAATAAAAAAATATTTGATCTAAAATATAATGAATGTTAACATAACATTACCCTCAATCATATGTGATCGCCATATATTTCCAAGGAACCAACATAAATATTCCATTTCTAAGACAAAAGAATGAATAGCGATGTACTGTGTTATGCAAGCTTTGGGCACAATAATATTAAGAGGCCAAGCAATCTGGAGGAGAAAAAAAATATACATATATAATAATTGTATAGGCATCTGTGGTTTGAATAACAGTAAAAAAAAGCATATTGATGATTACATTATTAATTTAAAATTCAAAGTTAGGATTTTAAAATTGAAAGAATTTCCATACAAGAAACATTTTCCAAAACAGCATTTTAAAAGTAAGCTATTTAATAATTTCTAATATTTTTTTTATATTACAAGAAGATAATAAACTAGTAGAATTAGAGGTTTTACTAACTGTTTAACAATTAATTGTTTTCACTCTTAAAAAAAATATTTTTTAAAAACCAGATTTTACTGTTACAAAGTTGTGTTACTATATTAATGAGTAAATGAGTGAGTTTGTTTATGGTCATTAAATTCTGTTTTCTAATACAGTTTACGAATCTAATAAAAATTATCTTTTTAAACAATATTAAAATAAAATATTTGTGAAAAATTTTTCTGGAAATACTTGTCTTATTTGTCAGTCCAGAAATAATTTCAGTCAATCCTAGATTATTTTATACATCACAGTATTATTCATAATCATACAAGCAATATTGTCCTTATAAATTATTTATTCAAAATTTCCAAAGTGATAATTTGTGAATAATTAATAATGTAGTAATGATACAAAACAGAAAGAATATTTTTGATCAATTAAAAAATTATTAAATATATAAAAGAATATTGTGTTGCCTACATGCAAATGTACACAAAGTCATTTTTTTTTTTTTTTTTTTAGTTTAGTTTATTACATTGTATCATAGTATTAAAATTTATTTTCAACTGCCTAAAAGAAGTAATAATTTAAAGTAAATTTGAATACTGTTTACTTCTTAATTTATAACTAACTCAAAATAGAATGCATTTTATTCTCTTGAAAACTTACCTCACACTCAAATTGAAAACTCCAAAAATTTATTTTCTAAAAAAGAAAAATTAGCATATAAATAAATTTTGAAGTAATAAAAAGCATAAGTGAAATAAAAGAAATATGTGTTAAAAAAACTGCATTTAAAAGAAGACCAATATTTTATTGTATATTTGATGTAAATAATGTTCTGATATTTCATTGAAAAATAAAATTTGATAACTTATAAAAATATCTTTTAAATATTTATTTACAAATATAGTCACACTAATATTATAAAATGTTCTACTTTACAAATTACAGTGTTTTGATATTCATTGCCCATATAATTGTTACTAAAATTCAAAATGTATGCTATTAAAATCAACAGAATTCAACTGAAATGATTACTTCCTTTTTTACAAAATTTTTAAAAATTTTAAATGCACAAAATATTTTGCTACTTTTTATAAGCTCTCACTGCTCAAGATATGTCAATTAAAGAGATTTAAATTATTAAAGATAAGCTAGTTTTAGGTAATAAATTTTTTACACAATTGATGCTCTGACAGAAATAGCGAAAAACTAGTTAAACTTGGCAGCAAAACTTCAGCATAATCATTATGAAATAAAGAAACAATTTAAGCTATAAAGATTAATATAATACTTATCACACATTTAACTCAAAAACAAAATACATTTTTAAAAATTACAAAAACATAAAATATAAAGAGTATATGAATAGAAATAGATCATGGAAACAAGATTATATAACACAATGCAAGCTCAACTAAAACTCTCAATTAAATATATTGCATATACATATATATAAACACAATATGTCTATATGTGTGAGTGTGTGCCATATATATATGTAGAAACATGACACACTTTGACTATTCTTTTTCATGTTTCTACATATACATGTGTGTGGGGGTATCTTGAATGATTTCTTTTTTTCTTTTCTGAGGGATCTCAGTTTTTATATTGCGAATATTATGATGGTTTTGCCATACAATTTGCATATAACAAATACAGGTAGTGGCTTTTGTTGTGCAGAATGGTCATGTTTCTAATTCGTCCCTTTTCAGTTCTATTTTGATTTTTGTGTTCATATGTTGTGTTCTTTACATATATATATATATATATATACAAATTTTAAAAAAAAATATATATTTGTTTAAAAAAAAATTTTTTTTTAATTAGGCCAAGCCTTGAAACACACTGAAAAGCAATTAATAGTAATTTTACTTTTAGATAAATATTCTTCAGTCAGGGGAACAAAGCTTATACTCATTGATTCCAGAAATGGTAAATTTGAAAGACTAGGAATAGCAATTGAACTAGTTAATATTTTATTGAGGACAGGCCAATCTGCAAACTCCTCCAATGTTGCACAATTCATGACCTAGAGAACAAGTAAATCATTAGGATATATAACCCCATTTAATAAATAGGAAGCATATAAATTCTAAATGTATGTTTAAATGCATTTAAAACAACAGCAAATTTAATAAAACTTTTTAATAACTTACTTACATAAAATAAAAATTAATTTGCTCAATTATGAACATGCTTCATGTTTATTCTCAGAGATTTTAAATTATTTCAGATGTTACACACTAGAAAATTATTAATCTCTTTAAATATAAAATTATTCTATTATGAGAAGTTTTATACAAGGAATTTACAAAACAAAATTACCTTGATTTAAAGAGAAATATTAAAATTTAAAAGATTGTAACATCGTTAAATATTTCATGATAAAAACCTACAAACCCATTTGAATAATTTTTCACACAGACGCTGACTGAAACTCTCATCTTGAAGAAAGTATGTGTTCTTTAAGCCTAATAATAAATTTTCAAACTGAAGCTGATTGATAATAAAATTCATCGCTGTATTCTGTACAATATGAAGTCTAAATAAAAAGAAACAGTTATTAATAAGAAATTTCTGTCCTAAAAAAAAAAGATAAAGAAATATATTTTTAAAAATAAAGTATATTTTTATATTAGTATTCTCAATAGTAATCTAAATTAATAGGTAGAAAATTTTAAAAATAATTTCCTTAACACAATTCAAGGTGGAAAATCAAAAATGATTTTTGTAGCAGTTTCGTAGCAGGGCAAATTGAATTTCTGTAGCAGCTTTCAGTGGTTTTGTAGCAGGGCAAATTGCATTTTTCTAGTAGCTCTCTTTCTCTCTCTCTCAGTGGTTTCATGACAGTTATTTTTACACTAACAGTTCATATTCAGATTTCAAGGCATATACTAATTAATTTTATATTATTTAGTAATCATATGAGTGAAATGAAATAAAATTACATGATTTGCACCTAAAATAAATTAAACTCAGTTATTTCGTATGATATGCGAAATGCAATATAAAAATAATTTATTGATGCATTTATAAGAAGAAAATTAAAATTAGAATCGAATGCAAGAAATAATTTTTATTTAATGTATATTAATAAATACATCCATTATTGAATTAGATACATTTTAGTAATGGTTGCATTTATTAATAATTTTTGTATATTTAAAGACTAACAATTTTTCTTTATCTTTCTTGCAGTTTCAAATTTTTTGGAATTCTTAGCATTGAATATTTTGTATAGAAATATTGCATAAAATTTTAATGGATTTAATATAAAAATACAATTATTGAATTATTTAATAGAAAATATTATTTTCTCCGAATATCTATATACAAGTTCTCTGGATTTTGTTTGGCATGCTATTTTTACATTAAATATGTTATTTAATTAAAATACGAATTGTTTTAAATAAATGGTAGTAAAAAAAAAAAATTGTTTCATTTAAAATTTAAAAGTATCATATGATATACGAGTTCCGATTGAGTATGAAAAAAATGCTTATATTTACTGTAAGTTATTTATGTTTTTTAGTTTTAAAATTATATGCATCGAATTTTTGAAAAATACAAAATGTAAATGCACCAAAAACACAATCTGTCATGCATAAGGAAAATGATTGTGTATTGGTAATAATAATTGTGCATAGTTGTGTATAATAATAATTGTGTATAATTGTAATAATTATTGTGTATTGGTAAATAATAATTGTAATTGGTAATAATTAATAATAATTGTGTATTGGTAAATAATACATAAATGTCAAAAATATGTTTTTAAATATTATTTAACAAATCTTATTTCTGAGAATTTTATTACTTCGACATATAACATAGTGGTAAATTTTCTGTGGGGAAAAAATGTGCTTAAGAGATTCAGTTCAAGTAATAAGTGAGAAATAAAGAATTGCTGCAATCCTTCAAATAAAAGATTACATCTAATTTGTAAACTATTATTAAAAATAAAATTATTTTAAAATTTAACAACATGTTATTTGATGATATTTAACAAGATAATAAATAAAAAAGGAATAAATAAAACATACTAGTTGTAGAGAAAAATTCAAAAATTTTTAGAAATTAATTATGCATGGTGGTGAATAATTTACAAATGTAAAATATTAAGAAAATTTGAAATTAATTTAAATTTAATGCATTCATTCGAAATATTGTAGACAGATTTAGCAATATAAGTTCACTAATTAATTATCCTATTTGTTCCAATAAAGAATAATAGATGGCGCCCCGATATATATCTTCGAGCGTCATTTACATAATCAATAAATCCGATTGCCAGCGTAAACGTCATAAAATCAGAATTCTTACATCATTGGCTCATTCTAATAACGATCTTAAGAACAGCCTGAAGATAACCTAATATGAATGAGCTTATTTTTCTGGGTTGCTAAATCAAAATAAAGGAAATTCTCATTGTTGGCGCTCTTCGACGCAAAAATGCGAACTTTGCCGTTTTTGCAGCACAGTGTAGTAAGGGATGAATTTTGGTGCAGTTCGTCGCAGATTTTCCACCAATACACAATCACAAACAAAAGTATACTCTAATATAAAAGGATAATTCTATATGAACATTCATTGCAAAAAATTATGCACATTTTTTAAGGATGATGAAAAAGCAGAAAATAATTAAATATAAAAAATGAAAAAATATAAATAATACATAAACAATTAAAATGAGGGAAAGTTTTCTTTTCCAATTTATAAAAATATAAAAGTGTCTATTATAAAATCATATGATAAAAGCACACAAAAACAATACATATTACAATTAATATACATATACATATTACATTACACTGACATCTATATGTTTAAAAAAATATACCTCATATTGAGAACTGCTTGAAAATTATAAAGCATCAAATTTTGCAGAGAAATCAATGAAATGCATGAGTATATGTCCTCTTTTTTCTCTCCATATTCACTAACTAATAGTGAAAGTAGGTAATCCATAAAAGATCCAGATGGAAATTTGGCTAAAAACAATGAAAAAATATCTCTTCAGTATAACACTGTTGACTTCTGAATATATATAATTTGACTAAAAATTATTACATTACTTCAGTCAGGTTATATAAATCACCTGTAGACAGGTTTCTTTCTCCCCCATAACTTTAAAATAATCAATGTTTACAAATATTAAAAAAAGTTATTTAACAGATAATTTTTTCTAGACCAATAATAACATTTGAACCTGAGATTTGTATGAAATGTAACAAAACACAATATTTATATAAAAACAATTAACCTCTGTTTAAAAATTCATTTATGCAAAATGGGATATTAAAAGTATTTTTCTTTATGTAATCTGCATTTCCTTTTAATGCTATATATAAACCCACATTGTAAGTTCTGAAAAAAAATATATATGTAATTGTGAAAGATTATGAGAAATTTCGTAGAATTTCAATCTTATTTTAACTAAGCACATTTTTTAAATTCTAAATTTTTCAAATCTAAGTAGCTTATTGCATGTAAACAGAAAACAAGTAATAGATAAAAAAAAAAAAAAAAATTTAAGTCAATTCCTACATTTTTTTCACTATATTGCAAAAAGTCATTTATAAGTAATTTTTCATTCATTTTTTTAAGTTTATCTGGAGCCATCTATTGGTAGATATATGCAATGTAAATCTAAAAGAAACTAAAATTAATTAATTAAATTTAATTACTGAATTAATATTTGAAAAACTGTATTAACATGTAACAAAACTGTATTGTGTGTCATCCACTACCAAGTTCAAAAAAATATATATTTGAACTTGAGTGGATGAATAAAAAGTATTTTATGAACGATTGAAAATTTGAATAAGATATATATATAGGAAGAGTGCGAGCTAATAGGAGGAATTGAAAATGGAGTCTATGGAATAAGTAGTTCTTTTTCATGGGTAATTTTTAAGACATATCTATACCACAATAAAAAAAAAAAAGAATAGATTGTCTGTAGCTATACATTTAAAATAATAGATTTATATGGTTTGTAAAAAAATTTTATTAGCTTCCTTTTTTAAAAATAATTTATGACTATTTATATATATACTATTCACTTTTGAAGTGACTAAAAAAGAATGTAAAATTAATATTTTTCATCAAAGTAATATTTGATTTAATTAAATAATATAATAAATTTCAATATAAAAGAAAAAAAAGAAAATGCTTAAATTCTGTTTTTTAGAACTAAAGCCAAATATTTTTAAAATTGCAAATGTTTTCTCTTACGTAATTAACAATAATAATTCCATGCAGTTGAAAAAGTAGTTAAAAAAATTAAAAATAAAAAACAGAAAAATCATAACAAACAAAACATTTACAAGTTAGATTGAGACTAAATAATAGTTGTATTTAATAATTTTATTGTTTTATTCAATAATTGTTATAATAATAAATAATAATGCAGCTGAGTATCTACTGTAATAAGAGAATACAAATTTTAATGTTTCTTTATCATAAACAAATAATATAAAAAAAAAAATTCAATCAATTAATACTTAGGTCAACAAAGAAAAATTTTAATTTAGTTACTTTTTATTAAATAATTACAATTAATATAAATATGTATATACATATGACAGAATCACAATACTAAGTGGCAAAAATTTGAAAATCAAATCAAAAATTTTGTGCTTCGACGAGATTCGATCCGAAGGCATGATGATTCTACGCCGACGCTCTACCAACTTTGCTATTACAAGACAAATTTCTTTTTCATTATATTGCAGAAAGCCCTTTATAAATAATTTTCATTCATTTTTTTTTAAGAGAAAATTCTCTCTCTCACATACACACTTTCCATCTCTCTCACTAATTTATTCACATGTTTCATTTTCCATTTTGTTCCCTCCTTGACTCAGACTAGAACCCAGAATGAAAAAGAATCTGAAAAAGAAATTTTTTCCAACAATCTACATGCTTCCCCCAATGACGGTATTTATTCCTAAATTTATATCCTGCTAAATATCTTATATAAGAGAAATTTTCTCCCATATAAAACTAAAATTAATTTTTTTGAGAAAAATCTTTCATTCTAACCACTAAGCCACAACTGCTAACTCACTCTCGAAAATCCTTTAGATAAAACGTCTACTTAAAGCAAATTTTTCAAAAACTGTATCAAAAATTATTTATTTTTTGCAAGAATTGAACTCGCATTCTTCACCTTCAAGTGAAAAATACTAAAAATCCTTGCATTTTAACGATTGAGCTACTGCCTGTTGATTTCAATTTTCATTACAAACTGTTAAAACTCTATTTAAAGTATTAAAAATTAATTTGATTTAATTAATTAATTAATATTTGAAAAAACTGTATTAACATCAAGTGTCATCCACTACAAGTTTAAAAAAAATGTATTTGAACTTGAGCGGATGAATAAAAAAGTATTTTATTAACTATTGAAAATTTGTACAAGATATATAAATATATATAGGGAGAGTATGAACTATTAGTAGGAATTGAATAAGATAAAAGAAATGAACGTTGAAAAATTATTAGATTCAACACACACCTTGATGATATATATGTGATTCTTTTAAGTTTTCTAGATCTTGAGGTTCCTCCATTTGATTATAAAGATCAAGCTTGTTTGTTTTCTGATTATTGTGAAACTTAGATTGAAAGCATGAAGTAGTAGAAAAGTATGAATGAATGATGTTCCTCTGTGAAAATTCCGAAGAACATAACATAAAATTTTGCTCTTTATAATTAATAGACTGTTCAGCAATATTTATTTGTCTGTATCCACATGAACTAAATAAAACTCCGACATCTTTATAAATTATGCCACTGAAACAATGTTTTTCTTTTGATGTGGCTATATTAGGAAAAGAATGGCATCTCTTTAAATTCGTTTCTTCTTTTCTGTTATTTATTCTAAAAAAATAAAGAGAAATAAAGTTTGAGAAAAATATGTGATACAGTAAACAAAATCTAAAAATTTGTTTAGGGATGATTAAAGATATCTGATTTTAATATGATAGATAAAACTTAAACTAAATATTAATACATAATTAAGAATAATAACTATTTGTTTATAAATCTTTAATTTAATATAACATATATAATAAAATGTATGTTATATTTAACATATATTATAATTGAAAAGAAAAATTGAAGCCATTATTTAAAAAGTTACACTTTATAACTCAATTTTTGCTTTGCTCATCATGTTATAAGACTTACAAGTTAGAAGTTGAGCCAAATGCATTCCTACAATTCCAATATTCTGCAAAATAAAAAGAAAAAATATCATTAAAAAATTTAAAACAAAATATACTTATATATGCATGAATTTTTACTAAAATATATTCACATCTCATCATACTTGGCTTAACACCCCATGGCGAGCCAAGGAATTCTGCCAGATTTCAAAACATGAGAACTTTTTCTTTTTAAGAGGCATATTTGTTAGTCTTGTACTCAACCCCTCGTTTATGGTATTAAACCAGGACCTATGGTTTAAAGTAGATTCCAAATCACTACAAGCATCCATGGCACCACTGAGACATGAACCCAAAATTTGTGGTACCAAGCACTAGACAGATAGTCACTTAGCCATCAGACCCCACATTTATACATAAGAAATATTTATATAATATAGCAAAATCTTAATTTTATATTTAAAAATGAATTTATTTGTATTAAAAATTATAGTAAAATGTGAAAGTTCAGTTTCTGGCTAAATTTAGTTTTTTTTTTAATGTGATATATTGTAAATAAATATCCATTAAATTAGAATTTTTTTTTTTTCTTCAAAATTTTTGCCATTCACTATGTATTAATAACTTTTTAAGATGCTACTTACTTTTAATTTGATTTCTTAAACTCTTTTCATCTATTAATGCTTGTTGTTCTATGTAAAACTGATCCTCAGAAAACTCTTTCATAGATTTACGTTTCATTTCAAATAACTCTTTGCTCTCTATATACTCCTCACATTCTTTTTTCCTGCATTTCATTGCATGATATGAAAACATCATAGAAAGTCTAGGTGGGGGATTTACATTCATATATTCTAAACTGTATAGCTGTGCAAAAAAAATTAACAAATTAATGTAAAAAAGAATTTGCATTATGAAATCTTTAAACAGAAAACTCTATTGCTTGGCAATATGCAACTTTGCATATTTATCACAATTGAATTAATGCTCAGTTAAACCATAACTATTTCTTAATAAAAAAAAAAATTAATAAAAAACATTTTGAAAATGCAACATGTTAGTATTTATTTAAAATATTTTAATCATACTAAGATTAAAAAGTAAAAGATATCCTGGTAGTCTGAATTACTGAAAGCATTATAAAGATAGATAAAAAATATCCAGAAAAGATAGAAATAAATGTCTTCTACTAAAGTCTTCGCTAACAGCACTGGAGCTATGGACTCATTGATTTTCTGTTTTATTAATTGTTTTTTATGATGACAACTTTAAACTTGAACAACAGTTAATTTTAGCTCATAGTGTAATTCTATTTTTTTCTTGTAAGGTGTTTTTTAATGTTTTATTATAATACTTAACATCTGTAACAAAGATTTGATGTTTGCTAAATAGATTATTTAATTGTGTGGAATATATAAACATGAATACTAATGTGCATAATTTAATAACTACCTTACAATATAACTAAAAATATTATCAAATTTCTATCTCAAAATTTGATTTCTTGTCATGTTCTAGCAAGCAGCTGAGATGAATTAATAGAAATTTTAATTCCTACAAATCATTACAAGACATCAGATAAGACCCAATCATTCACATATCAACAACATGAAAAAAATCAAATTTAATTTAATTTAAAGAATATCTATTTTGAATTTTATATCCTCATAGGTTATTACAAATACATAATTACTCAATACACTATGAGAAATCAAGAGAACACAATAGAAATTCATAAAATCTTTAAAAATTATGTTGTATTAGTAGATTTTTTTTTTTAATCTCTATTAACTTGCAATGTAATTTCAACTTTTTTTGCATAATTTTGTAATGCATCCAGTAATTCACAAACACCATGTATAAAGTATCTTATGCATATTTTTTTTAAGTAACAAAATTTTAAATTATAAAAACAAATTGCAAACAGAATATGTTTGAAGAATTTTTTTTTTTTTTTTTAAGTTTCAGAATTTAGATATGAATAAATATGTATGATTGATAGGAATGTTTTACAACACATTTTAACAAAAATAACAACTGCATTTTAGTTTGGTGTTTCAATTCAATAATATAAAAGAGAAAGAAAATTAATGATGAAAAGTTAATAGCAACAGAAGAAAAAATGGAATATTCAAGGAATAGATTGTATGTTTATTTCAAATCATTTTAAACATAAAAATATTATATGAAAACTGAAAAGTTTTGAAAAATTACCTGTGTGCCACAATTCTGTAAAAGTTTCATACTTTTTCCACACTGAAGAATATCACCAGAAAAATCTCTTATCTCAGGTGGCACAATTCTATTAATGTCATCTTCATTTTCAGTATAAGCAAATTTCCAATACAACTCATCTAAAGTTCAAATATATTAAACGTTACATAAATACAGAAATATATATCTAAATAAAATTTAGATTGGAAAAATGTGTTTCCAATCATATCAAATAAAAAAAGACTAAAATGAAAGCAAATTATCATATTCTTTATTACCCATTTAATGTAAATAGATAATTAGAAGTTTAAAAATTTATAAAGCATAAGCTTGTCATGAATTTTTCTTTTATTCAAGAAAGATAATTACGAATAGGAAAAAAATCTCTCATATAAAAATTATGTGTATGGCACAGAATATAAATTTAATGACTGAGTTAAAATAAAAATGATATTGTGAAAAAAGGACAATTTTAAATTTTAATTATTTCAGGTTATTGTTATATGTTAAAATATAAGTTATACAATTTTCCCAAACAGAAAAAAATGTTTTAATTTTAAGGAAAAATATATAATTCCAGAAAAAGTATGAGATTTTCAATGATTCCAGATTTTATCTGTATAGATTTTCACTTTGTATAATAATATGTAGAAAATATGGAACTCGTTTTCATTTAGGAAACATACAGAAAAACATTTTACAGCATGCTGGAACACAAAAACTTTGAGGAGGGGTCTGTTACTGGTCAAAAACACACTGACAAAGTCCTTGATATTTCTGTTTGCCTCTTGCTATTGGTCCTAAATTCATATTCTTCTGTAATAAACATATCACACCTCGATTAAGCACTGAATAAACATTTTCTTCGTTGTGAAAATATGCAGTGGCCCACTGATAGAATAAATGTGATCTCCTGATATTAATCATGCAGAACATGTGAAGGATATGTTCAAGAGACAACTTGCAGCCTTACAGCACCTATCAAGCTCTGTACCAGAATTTAAATAAGCTTTCTTTGAAATCAGGAACTGTGTTACACATTTCAAAAACATGGTGAGCTATTAATATTTTACAATATTAATAAGTATTTTTCAGTTTTCTTTTCAAAATAAAAAAAATTTGAAATAAAAAATTAACAATACCTTTTCTATCTAAATATTTAACATCTTCTTCAATTTGAAATTCATCATATGGATCATAGCAGAATCCTTCAGTCATCCACTTATTGAGAAAACTATAGAAAAACAATATCATTAAAGGCCTTTATTAACACATAGAAAAATAGAGAATAATATAAGAAAAATAAATGTAAACAAATTGAGTAAAATAAACTGCATAAAAGCATTTTCCATTATGATTGCAATGCAAAAGTGCATGAAATTAGTATTACAAATTTTAATTATTTTTTACAAAAAAAATAACAAATTTTTCATTTTTCACTACATAAGTATTTAATCTAAGTTTTTAAGAATCCATGTGCATATTTAAATAGGATATTTCCCTACATCTAAATAATGTGCTTAAATATTTTTAAAAGTAATAATTTTTTTTTAATTTAATTAAGTAATTTAAAATATTTTATGCATTAGTAATTGAATGTTAAATTTGCAATATAGTTTCAATTTCTCCAAAATAATTAATTTTTTTAAATGTTAGGAAAATATCTTATCCTTTCAATTAAAAAATAAATTTTAAAAAGTATAGGCAAAATATTATAAGCATCCATCTATTAAAACAAATCCTATTTTCTAAATATAATTAACAGAAAAAATTTCATAAATCACTCAAATTATATATTAATTTACTATAGATTTCTTAAATTTGCATAAAACCAAATTAAATAATATTAAGAAATAAGATACATATATAAATAGATAACAATAATGTTAAAAATTATATAATGAAAGAAAAGAAAATTTTAAAATTGAATGATATAGATTCTGCAAATTTTCAGATTTAAGAACTATTTCTAAACAAATACATTTTTTTACTAAAAAATTATAAAAACTTTTTTCAATCAATACTTTTTAAAATAAAAATTATATCCATACTTCAATTAAAATTATTAAAATGTACTGTTTACAAAATCAAGATTTTTATATTATAACACAAAAAAAAAAACTTCTTTACAACATGTGTGTTGGTTTTTAAAATAAAAAAAAAATGTCTTATTTATAAAACTAACAATGAAATTATTACCTAAAATATGGAGAATAGGAATACTTTAACAACACAGCAACCATGATAGCGTTGCTTTTGATTTTATGAGACCAACATACTCTATTTAAATAAGTTAACAAACCTAAACCCTGGAAAAGAAAATGATCATTTAAAAATGCGGTCCATAATAAATTTTCATTACAGATATAACATATTTAAAAATAGATTTTTAATATACATATTTGTGTTTTTTTTCCCCTCTTGAAAACATGATAAATTTTTTTTAAACAAACATCAGATTTTGCAAAAAGTGTCATAATAATAGAATAATAAACAATTATTTAAACAAATTTTTTAAATTTTAATAAAAAATTTGGAAATTCAATATATATAAACATTTTAAATAAACAAATTTTAAATCATTAAAATTTTAATAACTTTTACCTTTGGTAGTTCAGAAGCATTATTTCTTTCAAAGTAAATTTTACAATATTCAGCCAAAGTACTGTAAAATAGTTTAAAAAAATTTAAAATACATACAAAACAATTCATATTTATCGAAAATATTAATACTTCAAATACAAAAAAATAATTTCAGTCATAAAGATATTTTAATTAAATCATTATATATTTCCCTTTCTGCTTCACTGTGGATAGAATGTAAAATAATATTTCTCTTAATAACCCAATTCTAGTAATTAACTTTTTGTATTTTTAAATTAACTAAAATTTAGATTTTCATATAAATTAAAAAGAAAATTTTGATTAATGTTTGTTAAAAATCATGAAAATATAATTTATTTCCTTAATAATTATATTTACAGAATTATTCTTATTCAAATTATATTTAACGTCTATTGAACAAACATTATTCACTGCAATTTTTGTATTATAAGTAATAATTAAAATTTTTGTAACTTTACAAATAGTGATAATTTGAAAATCTTTATTTTGTTTTCCTGTTACAATAAACACTAATTTAGTGAAGATTAATCATTTATTATAATAAAAAACAAACAGAAAATATAGAAAACAAGTAGATACCAACTTTTTGGTTAAATGCAATTGTTTTTACATTTAGAATTAAAAACTATAATTTCGAAAAATAATATTTCCTCACTTTTAAAAATTATGAAATTTATAAAAGATAAAAAGAAAAATGAATAAAAAATAATTAAAACTCAAACATCTTAATTAAAAAATTTGCACACATTAAATATTTCTTAACTTTCTATAATCAAATACATTATTTTAATTTAAACAAAATGTATCTTTACATTATAGTTAAATTCAGTTATGTTAATTACATTACAGTTAAGTTCAGTTATCGAAATGTATCTTTACATTATAGTTAAATTCAGTTATGTTAATTACATTACAGTTAAGTTCAGTTATCTAAATGTATCTTTATATTATAGTTAAATTCAGTTATGTTAATTACATTACAGTTAAGTTCAGTTAGCGAAATGTATCTTTACATTACAATTACACAGTTTAACAAAAAAAATGCCAAAATTTTAAAAATTAAAAGAAAATTACAAATACTAAATAAAATTTGTATAATCTTAAATATTAAAACTATTAGAAATAGCAGTCTGCATATATCTTTCTCTATTTTAAAATAATTTTTAATAATATTTTTTTCTAATGCAGCTGGCAAACACGCAGACAGCTGTCTTGGATGCCTTAAGGCAAGCGCTGCACAGTCATTACTCACTTTACATTACCCAGGGAGTGCGTGTAACTTGAAGATAAGCCACGGACGCGGAGTAATAATGCCCCCGCAACGCTCTACGATCATATAACCGGGAACTGCGGTTTAAAGTGGATTCCGAACCACTACAAACATCCATGGCACCGCCGGGACTCGAACCCGAAACCTGTGGTACCGAGCACCAGAGCAATAGCCACCCGGCCATTCAGGCCCCCCTCCTATTTTTAATAATATATTACTATAAATTTAATTTAAAAAACTACTCATATATATATTTTTTTTTAATTTTTAAATCTAAATCAATGCAATTTATTTTTAATTAAAAATTAGATTCACTATCGAAAAGAGGCAGAACGTTTAAGAGTTGAGTTTTAATTGTTATATCTAAGTTCTTAACTCTTAAGTAATAAATTAAATTTTCAAACTATAAATATCGTGATTTGTAATTTCTTAAGAAGTTCAAATAAAAATAAAATATACAAACTAAATTTATTTCATATACACTCAAGAACCAAAACATCATGACCACCCCTACATATTGCAATGAACTCGCCTGGATGACGTTGAAGGCACGTGATCAGGTGGAAGTGGTATTTAACTGCTGCTGGAGAGTCTGAAGAATCATTCTTTCACTTACTTCTGTGTGTGATGAGAAAGGCTGCGGATCTAAGCGACTTTGATAGAGGGCAGATTGTAATGGCTCGAAGAACAAGTATTTCCGAAACTGCAAGACTCGTGGGTTGTTCGCGATCTACAGTTGTTAGTACTTATGCAAAGTGGATGAATGACGGTGAAACCAGCAGTAGACGACATGGCGTTGGACGTCCACACGCTATCAACGAAAAAGGTCGTCGGAGACTGTCTCGCACGGTGAAGCAAAAACCGGGGCCAGACAGTGGCTCAGCTGACAGCCCAATACAATGCAGGACCAAGTAGAATAGTATCGGAGCACACTGTTCAGCGGACACTGTTGGATATGGGGCTACGCAGCAAACGTCCCACTTGTGCGCCTTTGCTGACCAAGCGTCATCGCTAACTGCGCCTGCGCTGGGCCGGGAACATCGTGACTGGTCCATGGACCAGTGGGAGAGAGTTGCCTGGTCAGATGAATCACGGTTTGTCATTCATCACGCCGTCTTCCAGGAGAATAGTTGCTCCCTCAATGTACAGTAGGTCATACACAGGCGGTGGTGGCGGTATTATGCTTCGGGGGACGTTCTCTTGGGGTATCTGGGACCCGTGGTTGTGGTAGAGCAGACCATGAATGCTACAGGGTATCTAAACATCAATGTGGACCAGTTGCACCCTTACATGGCCTCTGTTTTTCTAGCTGGAAATGGAAAGTTCCAACAGGACAAAGCCCCTTGTCACAAGGCTAAAATTGTGTTGGAGTGGTTCCAGGAACATGATGCTGAATTCCAGTTAATGTCCTGGCCGCCTAACTCACCGGATATCAATCCGATAGAACACATTTGGGATGTCCTGGGACGGCAGCTCAGAGTTCAAAGACCACCAATTCGCAATATCTCGGATTTGCGTGACCGTTGCTTAAACATCTGGTATAATCTGTCTCCGACCATCTACCAAGGACTTAGTAAGGTGTAGAAATACTAATAAATTACTATTGTTAATTAAAAGAACACATATTTAGCTCACTTGTTTATTTTTAAATTAACGAATTAGAAAATGATGCATTTTTAATATTAAAAAAATCTCAGTTGTACTATAGAAAATTATAATAATTTACTTCAACATTAGGGCATTCTCCAAAATATCCGTTTTTAATGTATGCATTGTGGGATCATTCATTTTCATAGCTGTTATGTACTCCATATATACAGAAAGAATAACATGAATGGCATTCTTCAAGCCTTTCAGGATCAAGCCTTATAATGAAATATAATAATTCATTAATACATAAAAACATTTCATTTATTATATCACGATAAATGAAAAATGATAAGTTTTATTTCTATTATAATTTAATTGCTATTCAAAAACTGAGAAAGACGCATTATATCAACAACAACAGCACATTAAATGTAAATGTTTGGTCAAAAGAAAAACGCCATCAGACTGAACTTACTAAAGTTAGGTATTAATAGAATTATTAAATATTATTAGAATTACTTAGAAATTAGAAGAATCGTGTTTAATTATTTAAATAAGCTGAATTCATGTAAAAACACACAATGAATCATAAAACATTCAGAAATAGAAGACTATCAAATTAATCAACCAGGTAAGCATAGGACAGGAGGCTTCCATCAAGCTATAAAAATTATTTCACGAGTTTTATTTTCAAGTTATACACTATAAGTGATATTTGTTTATTCTTTAGATTCCCACTGCTACAGGTATGACATTAAATTTAACTACAGCTCAAATTAAATTTAATTACAGCTTTGAACTTAGGTAACTTGGTTTAAAATATGACAACCAAAAGTTGCAAGAAACAAGAGTTTCCATGAAGTGCAAAGTATGGCATTATAAATTTATATGTGGAAAGTCTTTCCATTGATTTAAAAAAAAGTGAAAGTATAGCCCCAAACACTGCCAATGAAAAGTGTTTAAATTGTGATGAATCCAGGGAACAAGGTTGTGAAGCTGTGTTGCAATTTTAATTTTAAAATGTTTTAACTGGTTGGGTTATAAATAACTGAAGGAAAATCATTGCCCTAAAAATTAGTACAGCAAGAAGGAACTGTGCAAACCAACTGAAATGTTAAATCTGTTTTTGTAACATTGATAACTTATGTAAGTAATTACAAAATGAAAGTAAAAGTATCCTTACTTTCTAGAAAACTCACAAAGAAATATAGGTCACCCATAAATTTCCAATTGGTGAATTCTCATACATTTCGAATCTGGGTATTGGGCAGACTAAGTAAGCATGCCAATAACAAGAAGGCAGGCCTATGACATCCTTTTTTGTGTCGTTGAGCATTATCCTATTGGAAAAAGCTTGTTGCGAAACCTGCCATAAGAAGCAGCATATACGGCTGAAGGAAGTTAAACATGCAACTGAGCTGTCATAGAACTACTCTAAATAATAGAGACAGTGATTCGCGTTCACCGAAGAGCCTCACACATGTAATTACATTGTTGATACCAAAACCTGAATTGAACAGTGATTACTACTGACAACCTGTCTCCACTCCATCAAAGTTCAATATCGCAGAACAATACAACAAGTCAAAGTAAGTGTCTATCAGGAGCAGCATACATAATGGATGCCACAACAGTAAATTATTCTCAGCCAGGCGCCTTACAGATCATGTTGCCTGTGTGTGAATGCTTTACAGAGATGCAGTCATCTATGTGCATGTTTGTAGAAGATGATAAGACATTCTTCTTGATCATAGGTCATCCAATGAAGTCCTGAGTCATTGTGCAGTGGAGTGAATTAATTCTTGTCCCCTGATTTCAATATTGTCAGAATGGTTGAGGCGGTAGGCAGTATATTATAGTCTTTATCATACAATTGACTATTCCCTTCTTAAACTCTGAGTCTATTGTCTATATATTCTAGCATGAAAAACTTAAGCAACAAATGCATTTTTCAACATGCAACCATAAAATTATTGAAATGGGCTTTTTGTGACTAGTACAATGAAAAGGCAGCTCAGTAGAACGGTGATACATATACAAATATTAGCACTGTGACATTAGAGGGGAAATCACGGCATGCAAACGCGTGGAATGCGTATGCTCAGTGCCAATGAAACTTAAAAAGGAGGAAGGAAGCATTTCAAGGCACTCCCTGCAAGTGAAAGTGAAATCGTATATTCATAATGGCTACAAAAAAACCATCAGGAGTCCTTTATTCGTGGTAGAATGAACGGCAAGCTTGAAGAGGGGCGTAATATGACGAGTGTTGCACAAGAGTTTGGAATTGAAAAAGTAGTTTCAAGAGCTTGTAAAGTCTTCTAAATGGCAGGTACAGCTATAAGAAAAGTTGTCAGTGATCGACAGAGGAAACCAATGGTGAGTGACAGACATATTGTTCTGCAAATGAAAAGAGACCGGAACCAGACATCAGGGAACACCGTTCAGCAGCTGCGTACGGCAACTGGACGACAGGTATCACGGTTTACTATGGGCAGACGTCAGCATAAAGATGACCTATTCGCCTGTTGTCCTGAATGCTGCATACCATTAACAGCAACCCATTGGCGGCACCGTTTGCAGTGGTGTCAAGAACACAAAGACTGGACATCTCATTAATGGAGTCAATTCTATTTACTGATTAGAGTCGTTTTAGACTGAGATATGGAGGGAAAAAAGACTGTTAGGCGGTTCTGGAGTGCTTGTGTGGGAAGGAATTATGTTGAATAGATGAACGGAGTTTCATATTTTCGACAGCGACTCACTTACAGGAGATCGTTACTGCAATGAAATTAGCCTCCCACATGTGCGTGTGTTCCGAGGTGCCATTGGTCCAGACTTTATTTTTGCGGACGACAATGCCCATCCACACAGGACTTCTGCTGCTAAGTAGCTTCCAGAAAGTAAAGATATCTGTAGAATGAATTGACCAGCCTACTCCCTTGATTTAAATCTCATCGAATATGTGTGGGGTGCTTTGGGAAGACGCTTGGCAGCAATATTCTATCCTCCTGAGAACACCAGACAAAGCTACAATAGATGCTCTTTGAACAGTGGCAATTCTTACCTCAAGAATTGCTGGATAATTTGTTATTATGTATGAACAGACTGTATCACGCCCCTATTGCAGTTAGGGGAGGTCATATTCTTTACTAAGGGACTTTGGTTTGTTGTTCTTCCTCATGACCACAAATTGTTTTTTACTAACGTCATTTTGTCAATAAAATATTTTGCTACTTTTATTCCAAAATGTATACATACAAATTCTTTTTTTACCCCACAATACCTTCTTCATTCTATACTTATAGGATGAAGAAGGTATTATATTATGTATTATGCCTCTGCAGTATGAATTTCATGTCTCCCTTTTGATTTTTTGCAGAATTATGGCAAAATCAGAAAAGTTGCTTAAGTTTTGCACACTAGTGTATGTATATATATATATATATATATATATATATATATATATATATACGAATATACGACAGGAAAATAAACAAGAAGTGAATTAGAAATACGATTATTTTGCATGCTAAAAGCTACAACTTTAATTCACTACACGAAAATTTTACGACAGGAAAATAAACAAGAAGTGAATTAGAAATACGATTATTTTGCATGCTAAAAGCATTTAATTCACTACACGAAAATTTTATAACAAAAGTATCATAACACTCCCAATATAGAAATTCTGAGGCGCCTCACATTCAAATCTTTTTTTTAAATAGAAAAAAGGAAGGCATCGCTAAAAAAAACTGAAGTGCGAATAAGCTGCAGAATATATGTAGTGTATCGCTAAAATATCTGGCAAAAGTAAGCAAGTAGGTAGAAGGGACCAAGATAAACATATTTTTGTATTTCCACACAGACATTCTGAGTGGAAATGGTGTTTGTAAGGGAAAATATGAATAGTCATGTGAGGGAAGACAAGTCAAATCAAAAGAAATAAGCATTTTAATGATCAAACTTTTACAATAAGTGCTCGAAAGAGCAACTACTAACATTAATTGAAGATTCTTAGCAGATTAGCGTTACATTAGAAAAATGTCAGACTTGTCACACATATTTCCAGCAGCAACTCACAACTTGGTCACTAGATTTTCACCGAGCAACAAAACTTTCGAACATCATGTTTTTAATACCCACTTTGAAGAAAAAAACTCCGTGCATATCAAAAATATATTATCGTGGTGACCAAGGAACAGGTCCATCCCATTTGATACAATGTGGGCCTAAGTAATTTTGGGATAATTTTTGATGTTCCTGACAAAATGTGCTGGGGCTGCATTGTGCTGAACTACATTCATGAGCATAGAGCTGGTGAAATATCAGAAAGAAGTTGTGGACATATATGTTTAAGAGAGATAGTAGGTATAGATATGTGCTTGGCATGCCCAATATTTTTGTTAATTCATGCGCAGCTGAACTATATTATTAATTATACATACTGCTATTGAACAGCATATTGATATTATTAATTATACATAATGTACGCCAATCCATTGCTCTAAAGTAAAAAGTTGAATCATTAAAATGATTTTTTTTTTTTTTTTTTATGTTACCTGTTTTTCTCACTTGTCAATTGCTTATGCCTTTCCATATATGCTAGCATTTCCACATACATACATGCTAAGTTTCTTTATTTCAAACCCCTCTATCTACTTTAAGATTTTTGCCAGATATTTTAAAGGCACCTTGCATATTATGTATTGAGAATAATATTTATAGTAATCGAAAAAAATTTAAAGAAATTTTCAAAATACCTTCTTTTAGGTTGCATGGTTGAAGAAAACACTTTCAATTTATTAAAAGTTGAGCCACATTCAATAAATTTCTCACAAAATGCCAATGTACTTTCACCTGATAATTTTGCTAGACGAGTAAATGGCTTCATTTGGAAACATTCTTTCTTCTGTAATAAGGAATGACATTTCACATTTAAAATTTCATCAAAAACATAAAAATATCATAAATACACTACTTAGAAATGCAAGCAAGAAAATACAAACATATTTTTTAAGATCTTTTACAGTTTATTAACAAAATTAATGGAATTAGCTTTATCACTATTTGCGAATAATAGCTGACCAATATTTCAATTCAATAAATGAAGTTATGCTGGCAATTTTTACTTGTTTTTCTGGCTGCTTTATCTCGATTCATCCAATTACAGCCTAACTAGGATTGAGAAATAGATTTACAAACTTAGTTAGAAAGTAAAAAGAAAATATATTAAAAGAAGGAAGAGAACAAAAATGGTCTTTATTGCCCCACTAACAAAGAAAATTTTAAAATATATACAATTTACGAAAAAAAATCTTTCTGACTACCACTTGAAGAAAAGGATTACAAACATTTTGTGTTTCATGAAAATATATAGCAATGAGAAACTAAGGTGAAAAAAAAAAATTTTAACAATTTTGAATATCTTCAATCTTATTTTAGATGCATAAAATGGAGAACATGCATTGTAATTTCTGTCATCGGATTGTGGGAAATTGATTCCTTTTAAGGATAGTATAGGAAAAATAGATTATTAGTAGGCCTCTTCACCTTTTGTTGTATTGTTCTATTTTTTTCAAAATATTATTTCACAGGTATTTGAATGAGATGAATCCTCTTGCAATCGATTGCAAAACAGTCTGTTAAGAATCGAACATAAAAAAAGAGCTAGAAAGAATTTAAACTTTAAAAATGTATGAATCTGCCTAAATCGCTTGTATATGACTTAAATAAAATTACATAGTTTTATAAGTAAATGGAATTGTCTTTGTCCAACTAAATTGTTGTTGAAAAGACCGAATCTTGTGACAAATCCACTTCCAGATTTCTGCTTTCTAGTTTTTTTTTTTTTTTTTTTTTTTTCTTTCTTTTCTTTTCTTTATTTGTTCATATTAAGAATTGATAGTATTTGTATTGCTTGAAA
Organism: Caerostris extrusa; assembly: GCA_021605095.1. Lineage (NCBI taxonomy): Eukaryota > Metazoa > Arthropoda > Arachnida > Araneae > Araneidae > Caerostris > Caerostris extrusa. The sequence goes on along the minus strand of BPLR01014866.1, from coordinate 36,255 downwards.
GAAGACGCGATAAGTTAGGTGAGAAACACACACGATTTCTGTAGAAGCTTCATATGTATTTTGCATAGTTCTTTTAGTAATCTAGTTTTTATAAGTTCTTGCAATATATCAGAATTTCTTTTCCTTTTTTTTTGTTTAAGTGGGTGACATAGTTGGAGCAGACAATTAAAATTTTACTAAATAAATCTTGAATGAATTTCATTTTGATGAAGGAAAAAAATGGTTAAATTTTTTTTTAACTTAATTTTATTTCCTATGGAGCTTTCTTATCTGCAACTTTGTGAAAGCTTCCACATTATACACATTTATATGATTGAGTGGAACTAAAAGAGGTAGGGTGTAAATTGGTGCAATTTTTTGCATTTCCTCACTATATCAATGAATTGAGTCTCTGTTAAATTAGCCATAATTTAACATGTTCTGGGAATGTGACGCTATAGCCATGTGTCGCATCATATTGTTTGGTTTGTAGATTTCTAAAGTGATGCAATTCAGAAATGTGAAAGTTATTTTTTTTTTTCCTTTTCAGAGCTGCATTATTTAATATTATATCAATTGAAATGTCATTTAATAAGAATTATGCAATGAGTTTTCCTTTATTGAAAGAATCTATAATGAAAATTCCTATGTTAGCTTTGATATTGGCAAGCATGAGAGTTGTTAAGTTTGAATATAGCCTTTATATATCCAAGAATTATCACACCAAGAACCTGAAAATTTATAGCAAAAAAAAAAAAAAAAAAATGTTAATTCTTTAAGCAGTAAAATTCAAGTCAGTGTCAAGTGAGTGTCAGAATTCAAAAACAAAATATGGATAATTGTAGCAGCATCTGTCATACTGTGGATAATCACTCTTAGAGTGCTGCTTCTATATTGAATAAATCTTAAAAAGGAAAAAAACTAAAAAAGAAAACAGAATTATTACCTAAATTGGATCAGTAACTAAAAATAAACAAGAGGAATACCAAAGGAAAAATTCCAACCTCACATTTGGATGAAAAAAGTAGCAATCGACCTTGGCAAATTTTTAGAAAATAATTTATTGATCATTTTTTAAATTTTAAATGCCAAAAAATTCTCTTTATTTTCTTTCAAATTACATAAAAATGCCCCCCTCCCCCAAAAAGGCATAGATAATGCTAAAAAAAAATATCAATAATAAATGTTAAAATATTTTTTAAGTATATTTTTTACTTGGGTATTGCATCATTTTAAGTCAATTTTGTTTACTGTATTTACATTGTACTAAAACAGTAAATATAAACAGATAAGATTTCACTTTCCTTTCAGCATGATCTGAAGCAATTTGTAAAATATGATTTAAAAAGATTCCAGTAATACGATTTTAAAGAATTAATATTATCTCTAAAGTCACTTGTCAATAAAAATTTCCTGGATAGCAAACCATACATTCCCATTACTTATTGGACTTAAACATCATTCATAGAATGACTTGGATTTAATGAAAATCATGTGGGTTGGTGATTGAAGTAAACAAGGAGACAAATAACTCTACATTAAATAAATTCCTAAATGCCTCTTTTACCTCAACATACAGAAATACGTCGGAAGGAATTCCAATAAGTAAATCAAGAATATCATGCACCAAATCTTTTTCAGATAAAACTCCAAGCGGTTCATAAAGAAAGCGAAATACCCCAGGATCTTCTTCATTGACATTAAGTACTACTTCCATATCATTTAATTCACTAGTGTATAAATGACAAGGAACTGTCTGTCTGAAATATAAAATTCAATAGATATTAACTATAATTAAAATAGAATGCTTAAAAATTTAAAATTTTTGTACATTAAAAAAAAAAAAAGAAATATCTTTTATGTACTTTAACATAGATTTCATATAATTGATATGTTTTCATTTCAGAATGCTAGAATGTAATTTCTGTACCTCATTCTACCTTCCCAGCTGAATGTAGTGGAATGGATATTTTGCAATCCTTGCACATCATTAAATGGGTCATATAACTTTTCTTCAGAAAGAGTATTTGACAGAAGCCAATCCCCAGCCCGTGTGGATTCTTTTTGCATTTCTGATACATATGATAGCTTGTTGAGTTCTCCAGAACTATTAATTGATTTTTCATCTGTTTTTATGCTAGACTACAATACAAGTAAATATAAAATAATGCAGTTTTTACAAAATATTAGGTACTTACATATTAACGCCACCGCAGCAGAAGTTGCGCTAATGCGCCAATAAAGAACTGCCTATGCGCCAAAATAGAGACTGTTTTAAATCTATGTTAAACTCTATATCGGCCCATTTTCCCCCGAAATTGATTGACTACTTTGTTTTTAAATAAAGTGTTTTTTTGATTTTAAATAAAGTGTTTTATATATTTTATGATTTGTCACAATAATTTTAAGTGTAAATTGGCGCCACTTAAAAACCGCCAAATCTGTAGCTGCAGTGGCGTTAATACGTAAGTACCAAATATTATTATACATAATACAAAAAACTTATAAGTTTTAATAGTTTGATACACATAACAGACATTTATCAACATAACCTAATCTGTCATGAACAAGAAGGTTGATTAAAAATATATCCAACAGTTGGATCACAGAAATAAAAATACAAAATTGATCTTTATTGCCATTTAAAACTATGTTATATTAAAAACTATTTAATGGCTGGTATTTTAGTAATAGAATGCTTTAAAAAAACATTTTTATTTTCCCTTAGTTGTAAATGTCACTATTTTTTATGGGAGACACAAATGTGGACTAATTAATTTTTTCAACAAGAAGAAAATTTCTTTAATAAATGCAACAATGCAAGATTTATTTCCTTTCCAAAAACATCTCATTAGTGATGATTGTAACAATATGCATACAATTCAAATTCATAAACATATTGACAAGACAGAAACACCAGTTGGAGAAAGTGGAAGTTGTGTTTATTTTTATGATAATCTTAAAGAAAATTTATCAATTTGCCATATTTATATAAAAAGCAATCTTTGATATGGTTTTTGGATATAGAGATGTTAGAGCTGAAATGAAGCTTTGTCAAATTATAAGTGGCTCAATGACAAAAAAAAAAAAAACCCCATCAAGTAATAGTTGAACAAAGGGCAGAACAATGTGTGTAATGAAGAAAGCAGTGGCCACTTTACACATGCTCTCTATAATGAATTTTGCATCTATGATTCTCATCAGATTTTGCACTTGAGAATCAGTTTCTGTCTCAACTTGTTGTCATTACAAATACCTTTGCTCTGTTGTGTCTAGAAAAACTAATACTTTGTTGCTACAAATGTTTAATCAATGATGAAAATTCTAGTACATTTAGGATCTTTTTTCATTTGCAAGCGGAAAAAAAATATTTTAGATTACTCATGAATTTTGTTCTTTCTTAAAATAGTAGCCTGTTAGTGAAATAAAGTTTAAAATCTTGTAATTTTTGCTTAACTAACACATTTTTTAATGTTTTTGAATGTTAGTACATTTAATTACATTGCATTGGATTTAAAACATCTTTAATGATTTTAAGAAAATTTCTAATTCACAAAAGTAAGTTTTTCAGATATATAAAATTTTTAATAACATTTTTAAATATTTAAAAAGCATGCAATGTTAAAATACTACTCAAAAAAGAGAAACAATAAAGATAAATTTAATAAGTAAACAAGGACTTATGAAGTTATAAAAATAAAAGTAATTTCAAAGAAAAAAATTAAAGTTTCTAAAAAAAGAATAAATATTTTATAATTACTTCACTTATTTTCAAATCTACTATAGACAAGCTATTTCCTAATGTACACCTGAAAAATAAACAATCCAATGGTAGTTTTTTAAAACATAAAATAATTATATAGCATATGATATAGATTTTTTTATATTTTTGTGCACTTAATTTAACTTTTAGTTGTTACCTTCACTAATAACTAAAAGTTCTTCTAAAGATGACAGAATATATTTTCTATTTAATTTGAAAAATCTTTTGTAAACTTATTTGTAAGAAATATTATCTGGCTACCAGGCATTTGATTATTTGAAAAAAGGTTGTGAAAGGACAAAATGGGGAAAAGGAAGGGAAGTGTGTAGATAGACATCAGACAGATATGATAATTTTTAACTATATAATTTAACAGTGTAAATAGGTTGTTACATATTTGTATCTATTTGCTTTTGTCATCATCCTCATCAATTAATAAAACCAATAAGAAGAAAGAGGTAACTTTCTCTGAAGCTATACAAAAGCTTTGATAAAACTAGGCATGAATCATAGCCACTGAGAGCTTTTTATTACATTGTGCATGTTGGATAACAAAGAAAAATAGTAGTATAACTAATGACTTTATCTAAGTGCAATGACATTTTTATCTAAATAAAATATGCCAAAAACCCATGAATGTGAAATATATAAAAAGGTATTGTACAATTTGGTGATTTGTAATTGTAAAATTTAATTAAATATTTTTTTGTTTTTAAAACTAATGTTCACAAGTAATAATTAATATTTTACAATTTTTTTTTTTTTTTTTTTTTTTTTTACCAAGACCCAAAAAAATTATATAATGTTTTTGCAAGTTAAAAATCAGTTTGAATATTTTTAATGTAATATTAACTAAAACAGAAATATTTTTACTATACATTTTTTAAGTTCATTCTAAATAAAAACTGTAAACATATAAACCAATTCTATGCTCATGGAACTTGTTTGCAAATTTAACAATAATGGAACAGAAAACTTGCAAACATTAATGATAGATTATATAAAATATGAGCAATAATTAATATTTAAATATATTGAAGGAAAAATTTTAAATTCTTACCTTAATTCTGATAATTCATTTTCAAAAAGCTTTCGTGATTTTCAAATTGGTCTGATAAACCAAATCCTTTTCCCAAATCAGAAGAATTATCTGAACATGGAAATTGCACTGAACTGCATGACAGTAATTTCTTTTCAAATAAGTCACATGAAAGTTTATGCTTAGTGATAAAATAAAAAAAAAAAAAAAAAGATTATTTAATTTTCTCTTAAATATATGTGCTATGTACAGAGAAGAAAAATATATTGTTAGGATATGAAAGGGATCTAAATTTTTTCATTCTTGACTGAAACTTTTATCTCTTAATAATAAAAATTAAAAATTAAAAAAACATGCATTTTCATTAATCATACCAGAAGAAAGTGAAATTAATTCAGCAGTTTTTATAAATAATATTGTTCCTATTTAAATAAAAATAAGTGTAAAAATTCTACATTTTTTAAGCTTTTAAACAAACACTTAACATTAACTGTTCAATTAGAGCTCTTTTTTAAATTTATAAAACTATGAATGAAAGTACCATTAGTGATGGTGTAAATGATGTTGAGTCACTCACAGAAGACACAAAAAGGATATTGTGAAGATCATCTGTAAAAGATCATTTGAATTAATATTTATTTACAAAAAATATAATTGTTTTTTAATGAAAAACAGTATTTTAAATTTTTCCCTAATCATAATATAAAAAAAAATATTGCTGAAACAGCTGAAAAAAATCAAAAAATAGCAACGATATGGATTCAGCAAATACAACTTCAGTTTTTTTGCCAAATATTTAAGCCAGAATAATTATTTCTGATAAAAATTACAATTGATAATATTGAAGTAATGTAATTAAAAACTTAAAAGCTTATTTTAATTTTCAAACTTACAAATGCTTTTAATAATAAAAAGAACTTTAAAGAATAATAATATTGTAACATAAATAATTTTGAACAAATATTTTGTGTGCAATCAAAAAATTGTAATTACATTAACTAGAACATTTATTGAAATCTTAAAAATTTATATGCAATAATACTTTTAAATTTAAAGTTATTAAAAAAATATCTAGGATAATGATATTTATTTTGAAACTATTTAATAATAAAATGATTTTAAAATGTCTGTTAAATAATAATTAAATTCTAAGTAGCATAACTCTCATTTGTAAAAAAAAAAAAAAAATTGGAATTAAAGGAATACTTCTATTTTTTTTACAATGTAAAATGTGTGATATTTATAAAGTCTTTTTTTTCCCTTGTAAAATATACAGTACATTTAAGCATAAATATGCTTATTGTTTTTAGTGAATACATTTTATGAATAAAAATAATATATATGATAATTTAAAATTAAACAATAATTGATTATATTTCATTAAGGATTTACAAATAAGCATGTTATGAAAGCAGGAGCAATAAATTAAAATCACATACTGTTTTTGTTTAACATGCTAACTAAAATAAATCTTTAAATGTTTCTTTGTATGTGTATTCGTTATGTTATTTAACTTAAAAATTGCAGCTCCAGTATTTCATACGATTTAAAAAATATACAATATTGTTAATGTTATGCAAGTATTATTTATGAGAATATTTAAATTAATTTTTATTATTAATTTGTGAACTTGTGAATAAAAATGATAATATTATCTAAGCAATTTAAAAACCAAGATTTCATTTTGTGTTTCAAATGAAATAGTTACAACATTATACATAACTTATAAAAATCAGAGTTTTAAACTGTGTTTTATATTTTTTGTAAAAATATAAATTGCAGCTAGATTTAGTTATTAAAGTATACAAAATGAATGAGATAAAATATACCACTGGTTGGACACATGCTAGTTGAAATATCAGCATCTAATGCACACTCTATCAAATCTTGCTGAAAACATTTCTTGACCAAAAGATTAATTTTAGCTTGAATATTGTCTTCAGAAATAGATAGATCTACATGAATAGAAATATATATAAGTAAATCCACATAATTCAAATACAAATGTAGAATACATAAAAATTTGAGTGCTAATATTGCCAAAATTCAAATCTCCTTTTTAGTAACACAAATATTTCTATGTGAAAATACAACTATCATAGAAATATAAAAAAAATTAAATTATATATAAATAAAAAATCCTTAAAACATTTCTCTTTCATTAAAGAAAACAAAACACATGACAATTTATAATATTTGAGGTAATTGAAATAATTAATGTTATTTAAATAGAATATTACTGTACAGAAATACAAAACTTAAAGAGAACATTTTCAAAAAAAAAAATTTTTTTTTTTTTTTTTTTTTTTTGAATTCAGATGAAAAATGTTTTACAGAAATTTTAACATTTCACCTGATATTAAATATTATATAACGTTAGCATAACCTTGCAAAAAATACTCAGAACTGTAATTGCCAGAAGAAAAAAACTAAGTTAAAAATATATAATACCATTTTTAAGCTTACTGTAATTTATGACTCAAAAGCATGAACTTCAATGCAAAGAGATATTACTTGGGAAAAAAATCTTTTGAAGGATTTTCTGACCTAATAATGGAGTTTCGAGTAACCAAAACAATAGTGAAATACAAAAAATATACACAGAGAAGGATATAAAAACAATTAAGACTAGTGGCTGGTGCATTTGGAATGAATGGGGAGAACAGAATAACAAAGAAAATTTATAATAAAAAGTTCAAAAGAAAGGGAAAACCTGGAAAATGTAGGAAGGATACAGAGGAAGATTTGGAGCCAATGAAAATTGACAACAAAATAGAATGGGAATAGAAAAGTTTGGGAAAATGTTGTCAATGTGGACATAGTCCTGTAATGTATTAGAATGATTTATGCCAATACGTGAAAGTGGCAAGTTTAAGAGGGTTAATGATGGTCAAATGTATAATTAATTATAAGATTATATGTCTTCAACAATAAGACTATTATTATTGATAAATTTTTTTATAAACATGAAAGTAATATATTTTTAATCATATGCTAAATGTTTTTAATTAAAAACTGAACAGAAATATGTTAACTCACCAGCAGCCTTATGAAATAAAAATTCAAGGCAATTTCTTTAATAGAATGGGAAATTACAGCACTTCTTTTAATTATTTCTAAATAAACCTTAGTCTTATCAATTTGGTCTAGGTGGTTCTCAGATTCTAAGATGAACTGGTCAATAAGAGAGTGCAGCAATTTGTGAAGAGCTATGCTTCCCTCCATCATGAATAGTTTCCAGATTATCTATATTTTCCATCAAAACAATTGAGCTTTATCATTCTAGAAATAAAATTAAAACTTACACGTGATTTTTAATTAAAACAAGCATAATTATATTTAAAAATCTCATACTAAAATTTTACTATAAACAAAGACTTAAATAAATTTATTCAACAAGTAATCATGTAAATAATTTTAAATTCAAAAACTTACTTCTTGAAAAAAATATTTTTATACCAAAAAAAAAAGAATTCTAATAATCAAAATTAATTATTTTCATTTTAAAAAGATTTATAAAATTTTCTAATGTTTATTTCATCAAAAAAACCGCTCATATGACTCTCTAAACAAAAAATTTCCCTTTTAACACATTATTCAATTTAGTTTTCAATATGAAAAAGTTAGAATTTAACAGAGAAATTAAATACTAAATTAGTTATCAATTAAGAAATCAAAATAGCACACTTTTAATTTCATACCTAATTAACACATTAATTATAAAATTGTACAATATTTTATCTATCACAGTTATTAATATATTTCATTAATATTAATTAATAATCTTAACAATGTTAATAAATAGAAATACAAAATCAATACTAACGTTTATGTCGTATACATTCAAAGTGAAAATATATGTAAACTATATTTTTTAACTAAGTGTTTACATTATTAAACATTATTTCAGCGTCGCGCCAAAAAAAAAGTAAACAAACAGCTGCTTTACACTTAAGAATCGCTTAAACTCTGACCAATCACAGCAAAATATTCTTAAGCGTAGGACTACTATTGGTTATTTTGATCTAATAGAAAAAACAGGTAATATAAAAAAAAAAAATTTTAAAGTCAATTCCTACTTTTTTTTTTTTTCACAATAATGTAGAAAGTCCTTTATAAATAATTTTCATTCATTTTTTATCTGCCGCCATCTATTGGTAGATATATGCAACTTAAATCTAAAAAAAAACTAAAATTAATTAATTAAATTTAATTACTGAATTAACATTTGAAAAAACGGTATTAACATCAAGTATCATACACTACAAGTTCAAAAAATGTATTTGAACTTGAGTGGAAGAATAAAAAGTATTTTATGAACGATAGAAAATTTGAACAAGATATATATAGGGAGAGTGTGAGCTAATAGAAGGAATTGAAAGACTTTAAAATTTCACAATTGTTTCCAAAATTTAAGTAAAAATTCAGAAAAATCAGGAAAATTACGAAATATACTTGAAAAAAATAATGCTATATTAAAATATCATATGAAATCAGATTTGCTGTCACTTATGTCACTGGACAAAGGGAAAAAACGAGCTTTAATAGCCTGTGCAATTTTTCCACGTAAATGTTATATATCTTTATATATTTCTAATCACAATTGAATGTATTTGAAATTTAAAAGCTAAATAATTTTTCTATTCTTAATAAATATTCTTTCTTTGCAATCTAAAATTTTTAGTTTTTTTAACTCTTAATAGTTAATTTTTTAAATTCCTTATGGTCTTATTTATTTTATAAGCAAGACAATTATTAGTTTGAAAATGTTAAATATATGTACCTATCTGATGAATTACGATCGCAAGCTATTAGGTGATGTATCCCAGATTCAATTCTAAATTGTAGGATAGTTGAATATGAAGATTTCTACGATTCAAAAGAATAAAAGCAGATTTTAGAAGGTGCAATCAAAGAAGAATTTAAATTGCAAGAGCAGAAGGTGACTGTTTTTTCTGAGCTAGTTAGAAACAAACACAGAATCGCCACATCGACCCACTTCAAACATTTTCTAGTAACAGCCACTGAAAGATTGGTATCTACAACAACTATGAGCAGAATGATTCCTAAAAGAAAATCTATGCAAGATGTCCAATATCGTCCCTCACACTACGCCACCAAAATGAAAGGTTTAATTAGGCACCCAGACACATAAATGGAGATCTGTACTTTTTTACTGATAGAACCGTATTTATTTTTGCAATGCGATTCAAAATGATTGTCGCTTTGCCGGGTCTTAGATACTCACTATTAACCCAGTCATGTGGAAGAGAAATATTTGGTGGGTTCAGTGGAGGGTAGGTATTTCTCCTTGTATAACATTCTAAGCAAATATAACCTTATTTTAACCATTAGAGAAGTTATTCTTGTACCCATTGTTCGTCCTTATTGAGCTGCAGTTGGAGATTCATTTATCCGATAAGGCCATAATATTCGGGGATATCATGTCTAGAAAACTAACAGTATTACCCTCTCAAACAAAGTTTCTCGGGGAATTAATGGCATATCGGACGATACTGAATCTACAGTAAATGAAAAGATAAAAAAAGTTCTTCTTTTAAATATTTATGATTTTTACAGCATTTATCATAATTAAAGTACTTTAAGTTTCCAAATGGCAAATTTTCTTGCTATTTCAAAATGACAATGAAAATATTTTAATCTAATGTTCTTATTAAAAATTGCACAGACGAGAATATGAAGACATACGTGATTTCTATATCTGTATATGTATATGTATGCTTAAATATACACGACGGTATGCATGCGTTAATCCGATTTTTTTTTTTTTTTATTTTTTATATAATTAGGAATGACAAGTGCATATTTACTTACTTATGTATGCAAAATGCATTTGCATGTGTGCATTATATCCACATTTACCCGTGTATGTGTATATGGGTGTTTATAAGTGTGTACGAGTGCTTCTTCTTTATTTGCGCAACAGTCCCATGGTGCACCAAGGCTTTCTGCCTACTGGCAGATTTCGAGGAGATGTTTTCTTTTTCGAGGAGATGTTTTTCGTAAAACCCTAATTTTGAGATAATGAATTTGATTTTCAAAAAGATGGATTTATATTGCCAAACTTGTACATATAATCTATACAAGTATGTACAAGTTTGGCAATACAAATGTTTTGTTTAGTACTAATAAATTAAATCGTATTTTAAAATTTCTTTCTGTTTTTAAAAGGACTGAATTCACTCTCATAGCGAATCATAGCAATCAAATTATTACTATTATTATTTTATATTAAAAAGTGTTTTGTTTGCTTATATATTTTTTTTACATTCTGCAGAGATTTATCATAATAGTTTGTTCCGTTTCAAATGTCTCAAAAAAATTTAACATAAAAAAAAAAAATGTTAAAAGTTAAATAATATTGTGTTATTTTCAATCTTCTTCTAGCTCGAAATTAAAAATTAATTTTAAGAAAGTCATCGACTCTTAAGTATTTTTTTGCAAAATCAAGAAACGTTTTCTTAGAAGTAAGAACATTGTTGATGATCTAAATGCCTCAGAAAATTATAGATTTCATAAAGATTTTCTAGAATGTATTGTTTCTTTTCCATTATTTCTATGAATATTAAACATTTAATGTCGATTTTAAAATCAATAAAATTCATGTTGAGTTTCTAAAAAGGTGCTTAACTTTAAACTCGATAAGCAAGCCGAACTGGAAGTGGAAATCTTAAATCTCTAGACTGAAAAGTCCGTTCACTCGGTTTTATAAACAATGTAAGAATCTCTGGCACTCCTTGGAACCACAAAGACACTCCTCACTTTATTCTTTTCAGATTTAGGAAGCAGCAAAATGAATGTAGTGTAGCAGATTCAGTTATGCATTCCGGGTAGTGTTAAATCTGCAGTATGTTTGTTGCATCAGCAGCAATTTTATTTTTCAGATTAAATACCCAGTATTAGAAAATAACAACATATTGACCTTCTGTCTTTTTTAATTATAATAATTATGTTAAATATAAATAATAATAATATAGTTCCTGATGCAGATTATTTTTATTTCTATCAGAAACGATACAAAATCGACAACCTCCGAAAATTACAAATAAAGTTTCAAATGAAGCTGTATCAAGATAAGATAGCATAAAACTAGAATATCCAAAATTAAAGTATTAACCAGAAATGCTAATATAGTTAGAATAAAAATAATAGTAAAAGAAATTGTAATACATAAAATAAAATGAAGTCGGCTAGGACTATATACAGGTTACCCATAAAATTCAGAATTCAATATAAGAATAAAACGCATAACAGCAGTCTTAAAAAATAAAAACTACAGAATTTCGAAATGATTTTCTTTTCTTGAAAAATATTATTTTCACTTATAAAATTGTTTCCTTTCACCAGACGATCGTTTAGAACAATGTTACATTTTTTAATTAATAACCAAAAAAAAATATATGAGTATTGTTTTGAGGAGATGGGGGTTTCGTGTCCTTGACCACTTTCAATTTCGGACATTTTCATTGAAAACCGTAATTTTTTTAAAATTTCTTACACGGGCGTTTTTATGAAATCGTTTGATGTTCTATAGTTTTTTTAATTATCTTCACCAGCTTTTTATGAAATTGTTTGGAATTCTGTAGTTTTTTAATTATCTTCACTAGCTTGTTTATGAAATTGTTTGGAATTCTATAGATTTTTAAATTATCTTCACCAGCTTTTTTATGAAATTGTTTGGAATTCGTTAGTTTTTTAATTATCTTCACTTTTTTTTACTCCCATTATTTATTTATATTTTTTTCTTTGAAAAAGTAGTTACGAATCAGTTTTGAAAAAGAAAGGAAATTGAAGTTTACGAGTCATTAATCAGATATTAAACTGAAAATGACAATTGTTGTAATAATATATAGGTTTTTAAATTACTCAAAGCCTCTAGTTAAAATAATTAATAGAAGAAATATCAGTAGGAAGAATTTAAAAAAAAATTTCAAAAATGTGTTTTTCATAGTATTTTGCTTACTATTAAAATATATATTCGTTAAAAAAAATGAATTCTCTCTGTAATTGAATGCCAAAGTAAAAATGTCTTTTGCAAAATTATAAATTTACATAAAACTGATACTAAATAACATTTATATAGCAAATGATACGCATTCACTATCAATAATATACCTAGAGATTTTGAATGAATAAGTTAGCGTGTAGAAAAATGTTTTTAACATTAAAAATTCATGATTTTTGTAAATATTAAAATATATAAAAATTAATTAAATTAAATTAATTAAATATTAAAATTAAAATAGAATGGGTCCTAGGCACAAGACTTGTGCATGATAGAAAAGGAAATAAAATGTAACAAAATGGTTGGGTGAGATAGTAAAAAGAAAAAAGTATTTCCTTAGTGTCTCAAATTTATTTGGGATTAATAAATTGAATTAATGTAAATTCATTATAAAAAAAAAATAAAACCATTTAAATTATTTTGTTGTACAAAAATCATTGTCTAAGTAGTGATTATTTTTAAAAGTTTTAAAAATGTAGGCTAAAAATTTTATGTACATTTTTTTATGTAAATTTTTACGTAATAAATTTGTACGTACATTTATGTAAATTTAGTGGTATACTTCCTTTCAATGTATTTAATTAATTGGTTAAATGTATAAAATATTCGTAACATTTTCTTCAGGGTTGTATGTATTATATCTTCAAAAATATTAACACTTATATGTTAAATCTTTCAATATAAGTGTTTTTAGGAATTAATCTTGGGTAAAAATTTTTTTACTAATATCTTATCTAAAAAAAAATAGCGAGAAGTTATAAAGAAAACTCTTAAAGCAAAACAAAATTTTAGTATAATTAAAGAATAAATTGATAAAAAAAAATCTGTAGCATTTTGGAAAAAAAAAATTATAAATTGATTTAGACGAAATGATGTTATAAATTAATTTAACAAGTCCCATTAAAAATAAAAAAAGTCGTTTGCTGAAATAATTATCTTTAAAATAAAATAATTTAAAAAAAAAATTGTAAAAAAAGAAAAATAATAATAATTAAATAATAGAATTTCTTTATAAAAATTAAATTTTGCAAAGTAACCAAATTAAAAAAAACCAAATTAAAAGCCAAGTTAAAAAGTTAAATACAAAATTTCAGAAAAAAAAAGAAAATTCATATCCCTCCAAAAACCCTGTGTTTTTGTACAACATTTCGATATTGGATGGGAAAAAAAGGTTTTAAACAAAAGGAGAGAGGGGGATTTTTCAAAAATCCCTTTCTAAAACCGCCCTATCAACGTTCGACTACTAAAACGAAACCCGGTTAAGCTCAGTTAGTAGAGCACGAGACTCTAAATCTCGGGGTCGTGGGTTCGAGCCCCACGTTGGGCGGTTGTTACTTTTTTAATTAGTTTTGTTTTCAAATTACTGTTCTAAAATAAAAAAAAAAGTGTTTGAAATATCGTATAAATCTGATTACCACTATATTTCTAACGATATTATGTTTATTATCTAGAAAAGTGGTTAATAGCCTGGAAAATTAAAGTAAACGCTTCCAATTCAACCTGTATATTGTTTACTCGGAAAATGTCTTTATGTACCTTAGGGAGTGTCACCCTTTTTTGCCCTTTTGGTTCTGGGAAGTGCCTTTTTTTTTTTTTTTTTTTTTTTTTGGAACTAACTAATTTTTATAGATCATCATTACAGATATGTTCCACTTTGTTTTAGCAAGCACTTTTTATGGCATCTACAACTGGTCCCTAATTGTACCGAATTTTAAACATAAACTCGTTTTATTTTTAAATTTAAATTTTAATTTTTTATCTTACTTTTATTTTATTTTAAGTGTTTTTATTTTTTATGTTTTATTTTAAATATTTTTATTTTTTATCTTATTTTATTTTAAATATTTTTATTTTAAGTATTTTTAACTTCTCAGAGTACCTTTTAAATTTTTAGACAGTCCATTGCAGTCCAATAAAATCATGTTTATACAAGACTAATTAAAATTCATAAGGAGATTTCTTCTTCTTTTTTTTTTTTTTTTTTTTTTTTTTAGTTATATTTAGTTAAATGAGAAATTAGAATAAATGTCTTAATTAATGACTTATAGATATTCATATTTAGCCATAACTTAAAAACCGAATCATTCTTTAAATGAAATAAATCATATACAATGTCTTACGATAAATGATATTTTCATTGACGTATAAATTAATGTGTTAGAAAAAAACAAGCGAATTATGTTTAATACCGACAAAATCGTCGCCTTTTGTTTTTAAGTGTATTGTATTTGTTTATGAGCTTAACTAAGAAACCAAAAAAAAAAAATTTCACACAAATATTACAAACAAACACATTTTTTGTCGACTCAAGTAACTAAATATGTAACATTAAATCCAAAAGGTATGTTGCATGGCAGCAGTGAGAAAATTCCAAAACAAATAGTCTCTGGAGACTCGTTTCAAAAGATGCTTACGCGCAAGAGTTTGATCGGATGTCGTGATTGCAGTTGAGCCAATTAAGTAAATGGGTTACGATTGCCGAACGAAAAGGGTGGGGGCTGTGTGTAAATTCAGTAGTCTATTAGTAATTCAAAAATAAATTGTCAGTGAAGTTTAATTTAATATGTAAAAAAAAGTAGCAGAATTGTTAATGTTCTTATATGAGTGACTGTCATGGAGATGAACGTTTCATAAACGACACAGTGTAATTCTTGTTAGTATGGTACCATAAACAAAAGAAATAAAATATAGTAGCTTCTAATCTTGCTTTTATTACATTGAGATAAACTCTCGATTAAAATTATTCCAAAAAAATTAGAGTTATTGTTCTTATTTTAAACATTTTATAAAGCGTTAAACTGATAAAAATATTTGCGATTATTCAATATTTAGTGTGTTTCCAAAATTTCAAAATTTTCCACGTTTACAACGTTAAACGTTAAATTATCTGTTAGTTTTGTATTTAAAACTTATGTTCGGTAGATTTTTAACATTGCTCTTAAGCAAATATAGGTTCATTGAGGTCTTTTATGTATAGAATTGGTATTTAGTTAGAATTTCATGTATAGAATTGGTATTTAGTTAGAATTTCCTATTGTGTTTAGTTAGAATGTCCTGTGTAGAATTGGTGTTTAGTTGAATTTCCTGTATAGAATTTGTGTTCAGTTATAATTATCTGTATAGAATTGGTGTTTAGTTAGAATTTCCTGTATAGATTTGATGTTTAGGTAATTTCTATTTTATAACTACGACAACTAGCTGCAGAAAAGAAATTCAAAGGCCACGTTCAAAATTAATAAAAATGTTTCAATTGTTACTTGACATTTTCTTTTGTTAAGCGTATGCGCCTTATCTGTCAATGGTAACATGCAGTATACATTTACTCTGAAAAAGACAAGATGCCTGACACGAACATAATGGTGACAGAAAGAGTTGCCAACAGGATTCATTGCGCAGCTCGTTGCTCGATGAAGTCCGCTTGCAAAGGATTCGGGTTTGATCCTGAGAAGACCTGCTTTTTGCTCGATGTCTATGTGGACAAGGACTTCTGCGATGCTCAAGAATGCTCCAAAAAGGATGGTATTAAGATTTATATGGTAAGAGGAAAATCTTTTGTATATGTGTGTATGTGTTATAAGATTCATTTAAAGATGATGTCAATAGAGTGAGAATAAGTATGGCGGGAAATAATTACAAAAATTAAAGTTTTATGTTAAAGTTTTTAGTATTTTTATTTTAAAATTTAAGTTTTTAAAGTTTTCTCCGTGCGTTACTTAAATTACAGTGATCACTTAGCTAACGATTAGTTAGCTTGCATATTTATAATATAATAATACTTTGTCACAAAAACGATTTTTAAAGATATCTTTAAAAACTGGAAATTTCAAATGGAATTTATCAGTATTAAAAGTTAAAGGAAGTTACCTGTTTTTATAATATGCTGAAAATGGTTTTATTGTTTCAACAAACAACAACATGCTTCATATACAGTGGCGTAACAATAGGATTGCAAGACGGGCAGTTTGCCACGGGTCCCGGCCCGAGCAGAGAGGCTATGAGTGCAAGAAAGGCTTGACATTTATTACTACAAAAATAGTAAAAGTAAAAATAAAATTTATTAATTCTGTATTTAATAAATTTAAGTTACTAAAGTGATAAATTAAAAACAATGTGTATCAAGATTTTGAACATGTTCATTTGTATGACAAATATATCGCATCTGTGGTGGTAATAGTAACTAGAATAGTTACGCACGGATAAATCCTGATGCTGGGGACTTCACTGATTTCTGGTTCGTGAATAGCTACTTACAAAATAAAATGGGCTTCTCACTTGCCATCCATGTGCAACTAGGACATTTTTAAATTCATTTGTTAGGAATTCTCCTGATTCTCGAACAGAAACCAAATTAAACGTGAGAATTCCCGCTGGCTCTCCATAGACTTCCAGAAATAAAAGTTCCCTTGTTTCGTGGATTCTCCATGCGTTGCTATTATTTTACTTTTTGTGTCATTGGATCAGCGATCAGTCGTAAAGTTAATTAGTTGATTGTGTTCATTTTTGTTCATATGAAACATGTTCATTTGTATGAAAAATATGCCGCATCTGGTAATAATAGAAATAGAAATAGTTACGCACGGATAATCCCGATGCTAGGGACTTCACTGATTTCTGGTTAGTGAATAGCTACTTACAAAATAAAATGGGAATTCTCGCTGCCATCCATGTGCAACTAGAACATTTTTAAATTCATTTGTTAGAGGAATTCTCTGACCCTCGAACAGAAACAAAAATTAAACGTTGAATAAATTCAAAATAAAAAGTTCCTTGTTTCGTGGATTCTCCAATACCATTACTATTTTTATTTTTGTGCCATTGGATCAGCGATCAGTCTAAAGTTAATTAGGAAATGTTCATTTGTAGGAAAAAAAATATACCGCATCTGGTAATAATAGAAATAGAAATAGTTACGAATAATCCCGATGCTAGGGACTTCCTGATTTCTAAATAACTCAAAAATAAATGGAATTCTCGTTGCCATCCATGTGCAACTAGAACATTTTTAAATTCATTTGTTGGGAATTCTCCTGACCCTCGAACAGAAACAAATTAAACGTGAGAATTCCCCTTCAGCAGAGGTCAAGAGACTCCAGAAATAAAGTTCCTTCTTTGCCAGTTCTCATTACTATTATTTTACTTTTTTTGTGCCATTGGATCCATCATAAGTCTGTAAGAAGTTGATTGTGTTCATTTGTTCACAAGGAAACATGTTCATTTGAAAAAAATATAACACATCTGAAATTAGAAATAAAATAACATATAATGATGCTGGGGACTTCACTGATTTCTGGTTAGTGAATAGTTACTTACAAAATAAAATGGGGAATTCTCGCTGCCATCCATGTGAACTAGGACATTTTTTAAATTCATTTGTTAGGAATTCTCCTGAAAAGACGAAAATAAAAACGTGACAAAGAAGTCAGATTCCAGAAATAAAGTTCCTTGTTTCGTGGATTCTCCATGCGTTGCTATTATTTTACTTTTTGTGTCATTGGATCAGCGATCAGTCGTAAAGTTAATTAGTTGATTGTGTTCATTTGTTCATATGAAACACCTTCATTTGTATGAAAAATATGCCGCATCTGGTAATAATAGAAATAAATAGTTACGCACGGATAATCCTTGATGCTAGGGACTTCACTGATTTCTGGTTAGTGAATAGCACTAAAATAAATTCTCGCTGCCATCCATGTTAACTAGGACATTTTAAAATTCTGTTTGTTAGCTCCTGATCCTCGAACAGAAACAAATAAAACGTGACAATTCCCACTGGCAAGTCAGAGACTTCCAGAAAAAAGTTCCTTGTTTCGTGGATTCTCCATGCGCTGTATTTACTTTTTTGTGTCATTGGATCAGCGATCGTCGTAAAGTTAATTAGTTGATTGTGTTCATTTGTTCATATGAAACACCTTCATTTGTATGAAAATATGCCGCATCTGGTAATAATAGAAATAGAAATAGTTACGCACGGATAAATCCCGATGCTAGGTTTTCCGGTTAGTTCTACTACAAAATAAAATGGGAATTCTGCTGCCATCCATGTGCAACTAGGACATTTTTAAATTCGTTTTGTTAGGATCCTCGAACAGAAACAAAATAAAAACGTGACAATTCCACTGGCAAGCCAGAGACTTCCCAGAAACAAAGTTCCTTGTTTCTGGATTCCCTCCAGCGTTGCTATTATTTTACCGTAGGGATCAGCGATCAGTCGTAAAGTTAATTAGTTGATTTCGTGCTCATTTTGTTCAGCGAAACAAAAAATATGCCAATCTGGTAATAATGAAATGAAATAGTTGCTGGAAATGGATTTCTTGGAAAGACTTACAAAATGGGAATTCTCGCTCATAACATTTTTAAATTCATTTGTTAGTTCTCCTGATTTTAACGTGTGAGAATTTCCGCTGGCAAGTCAGACTTGAAATGTTTATTGTTTCGTGGATTCTCCAGTGATTAACTTTTGTGTCATTGGATCAGGATCAGTCGTAGTTAATTCGAAGTTGATTGTGTTCTCATTTGTTCATATGAAACACCTTCATTTGTATGAAAAACCATGCCGCATCTTTATAATCAAAAAAAAATAGTTACGCACTAATCGGCCTTCCCGATTTTCTGGTTCGTGAATAGTTACTACTAAATCAAGAATTCCTCGCTATCCATGTGCATTCAGGACATTTTTAAATTCTTTATTAGGAATTCTCCTGATCCTCGAACAGAAACAAAATATAATTCCTCATTTTATAAGACTTAAAATAAAGTTCCAATGCGTTACTATTATTTTACTTTTTTATTTTCAGCGATCAGTAACCTATTGTGTTCATTTGTTCATATGAAACATGTTCATTTGTATGAAAAAATATACCGCATCTGGTAATAATAGAAATAGAAATAGTTACGCATGTAATCCAGATGCTAGGACTTCTGGTTCGTGAATATTACTTACAAATAAAAAGGGGAATTCCTGTGCCATCCATGAGATACTAGAACATTTTTAAAATTACTTGTTGTAGAATTCCACTAATTCTTGAATAAATTCCAAAATTCTTCCCAATGCCATCCATGCTCTGGGACATTTTTAAAAATCACTTGTTATAGAATTCCCCTGGATTCTGAATTAAAATTAAAAGTGGAATTCTCGTTGGCAAGTCTAAACTTTTGATCCCTTGTTTCGCTTCTCCATGTGTCATTATTATCTTATTTTTTGCTTCTGGATCCATCATCAGTCTGTAAGTTAATTAGTTAGAATATGGAAATTAGATAATAACATGCCCAGTAATAAAAAATATCTTAGTGATTGTGAAAAACGAAAAGAAAGATGGAGTTTGAAAAAAAAGAAGTTACTTAAAATAAGTAACAGAAATAATTGCAATCGCAGACAAATTAATACTGATCCAGAGTAACCATAGCCCTGTACTAGCAATACGCTTATCTAAAACCAAAGAGAAGTGGGGCCTGGAATGGTCGAGCGGCTAGCCTCTGGCTCTCGGTACCACAGATTTCGGGTTCAACTCCCGGCGGTGCTATAGATGTTTATAGTGGTTCGGAATCCACTTTAAACAGTAAGTCCCGGTATGTTAAGCCCCGTGAGACACAAGATGACAGTAGAGCGACAAACCAAAGAGAATGTGACTGAAACGGACTTGGAAAAGATTACATCTTCCTCATACATTACTGATAAAGGTTATTTTAAAGTATATGATCAAGTGAAATGATTTGGGATCGAAAACGAACTTTTAAACCTATTTGCATTTTAAGAGTCCCATTCAAAAAAATTGTCACTGGCCTCAAATAGTATCAAAGCCACTATTCAAAAAATAATAATAATAAATTTAACGCATAAATAGACACAAAAATTAAAACAATAATTAATTTTTCCAAGTAACCTATTGATGTATTTAATTATCTATTTCAAAGTTGCAATTTCACTGAGCTATGCTTTCTCGTAAATTCATGTATGTTGAAAAATACAGAAAATTATTCTTATAACTTTAACTCTAATATTATTAAAATTAATTAATATAAATTAGTCTGCCCATCATAGCTCTAGTGTAAACAAGCTAAAATGCGGGAATATGGCAGTTTAATTCTAGTTGGTGAAAGTGCAACATAGTCACTGTTTTGAAAAACAAGTAGACTTGTAGGTTGTTATAATACCTTATCGAGGGGCCTGAATCGCCGGTGGCTGGCGCTCTGGCTCTCGGTACCACAGGTTTCGGATTGTGCCATGGATGTTTTAGTGGTTCCGGAATCCCTTTAAACTGTAGGTCCCGATCTAACACGATCGTAGAGCGTTGTATGACATATTTAAAAATAACTGTTCGTATATATATAGTGATTAGGGGATTTGTCCTTGTTGCTTCACATCCCCATATACCACTTCATTCATCATCATACCTTATCGATAGCTGGATTGGCTGCTTGGATATTCAAGCATTTATCCTTCAAAATTCTTCTTGGGCTATTTCCTTCTCTTCTCATTCACATCGTAAAGTTCAAATATAAGAAATATATAATGAAATAAGCAAATGTTTTGATCAAAATGAAATTTTTAAAGCAATAGCTTATTTTTTGTTTAATTTCTTTTAAACCTCATAAAATCAATCCTAAATCAGCGCAATTGTCTATTTGGTTCATTATGCTCATAACGTTTGTGAATTCTTTTTCATGTAATCTGATGAACATTTTGTTAGGACTGTTTTAAAAAGTTTTCACATTTTCAGTATTAACGTGTGATATACGAAAGATCTATATCGTATCTTTTGAAAGTGTAATAACTTTCATTCTGTTCTATTTGTTCACTACGAATGATCTTCCTTTTTGTAAATAAATACAATATGCAATAAAAATAAGCAAGTTGGTGTGAATGTTTTATTTATTCTAGTCAGAAAAGAAATAACAACTACAACTGAAGCACCAACAACTGAAAACCTACAACAACAACTGAAGCAAACAACTAAGAACCTGACACAGCAACTGAAGCACCAACAACTGAAAAACCTACAACAACAACTGAAGCACCAACTGGAAAACCTACAACAGCAACTGAAGCACCAACAACTGAAAAACCTACAACAACAACTGAAAACCTACAACAACAACTGAAAAACCTACAACAACAACTGAAGCACCAACAACTGAAAAACCTACAACAACAACTGAGGAACCTACAACAACTAAGAAACCCACTACAACTGAGAAACCTACAACTGAGAAACCAACAACCACAACTGAGAAACTCCACAACTATGAAACCCACAACTACAACTGAGGACCAACAACAACAAAAACAACTAAAGAACCTACAACCACAACTGAGGAACCTACAACTACTAAAAAACCAACAACAACTACAACGGAAGAACCTACAACTTTTTCAAGTAAGAGTTCAATTTTTATAATACTTTTAAAATATTAGATTTTATTATTTTATTTTATTTTTTTTTTTTTAGATTATTTAAATTAATCCTTTTAATTTGTAAGTTTTCTAATATTCAGTATTTATTGAATATTAAATATCGAAATAAAGCAATTTATACGAGAGGGTTAAAATATAATTTAAAAAAAGCATATTTTTCAAGAACATATAGGAAATTAGCATTGATTTAAAAATTTTTTTTTTAAAAATTGTCTACTCATGTTGATTTCAGATCAGTCTTATCAATGCACTAGAGACCTGAACATTGAAAAATTATAAATATATCAAAGTTGATAGAAGTATTGTAAAATTATATCAATCTTACGATTTAATAAAAATTAATAAATTAATTAAAACTAAATTTATTGTCATAGAGATGGTATCGTATAAGGAATTAAAAAAATGGAAGCACTTATACCCACTGAGTTTTTATTGTTGGTATCGTGTTAACATCGTGTAAAGTATTTGAAAAAGAATGGAAGTACGTATACCAGCTGAATTGTATTTTTTTTGTCCTCCCAGGAAAATGTCATGGAAGCAAATATTTTTATGAAATAAATCCATTTTTCCAATAATGCTACGAATTCTATCATTGTCCAGTCGTAATATGAAGGAAACTCTACCTTGCCGTACACATTTCATATCTGAAAGTCGTTGAACGGGTTGTCTGTTTTGAAAGTGAAACGAAAGTATCAATATCCATCACCAGAATTTTTAACATGGACATTATTCCGTGAGAATTAGCAGAATATCTTCAAACCTACTATTCGACAAATGAATTGTTCTATCCCCATCAAATTCACGGAAAAAATGGTCGTACTTACTATTAATAAAGTAATTCACGGTAAAACGTGCTATTTTTATTACTTTGATATTCACACATTCATAAAATGTTGTGAATTATAACTACTTTTTTGATAAAACTTTTTATTGAGTTATATCTACTATCCTATACGTTGATTCACAGGCTACAACAAAGCTGCTACGACTTCTTCCACTGCTGAAAGAACAACGGTACCATCCAAAGAGAAAGAACCTAGTATTCCAACCTTTCCAACAATAACAATGCCGACCATGCCAACCATGCCAACTTTTACCAACTATTCCTACTACAATAGGTAAGTTTTAGCTTCAGTTTTGTTCTCCCATTCTTTAACTGATTAACATCTTTCGCTTAATTAACATCTTTGACAAATTCATGGCAAGTTTTTACCATGAATTTATCTTTGGTTTTCGACGGATAAATGTGATTGTAAGAAT
The DNA here is from genome assembly GCA_021605095.1 of Caerostris extrusa. Lineage (NCBI taxonomy): Eukaryota > Metazoa > Arthropoda > Arachnida > Araneae > Araneidae > Caerostris > Caerostris extrusa. Next base: position 12,776 of record BPLR01014866.1, on the reverse strand, counting down.
CATAAAATATATTCTTGTCACAGACTGATTATCTATTCTTATCATAGACGTCTCCACTGTTCTTGCCTTATTCCATATACAAATGAGATTATGTTGTCGTTTTAAACAAGAGGAATATTCTTGCAAAACTAAAACTATTAAAATACACTTTAATTTAAAAGAGATCAATATTAACAGTAATGTTCAGGAAAAGCTGGATTATAAAGAAGTGTCCATATTTTCTCAAACATTTCATTAATTGTTGAGTAAATTGCATTTTCAACGATTCAAAATATTGGATGGATCTACCTACATTAAAGAAGGAAATGAGCGATTTAGATTCGTCTCTTATTAGGTTAATTAAAAATGTCATACAATAAAAGACCTGCAATGCTTTGTTATGCTAGTCCTATCTCAGAGTCATTATTTAAAAGCTTCTATGGGATACTGTAACGTCTCTGACTCTGCTAGACATAACAGCTACAAGAAGAGGGCGACTTTCAGGTTCATGGGAACGCTTTTAATTTTTATTTAAAAGCATTATATACATATATACCGAACTCTATTTACATTGAAAGGAAAATTAAAGGTAATTTGATTCACAAGTGTAGTTGTGAATCAAAGACGTCAAAAGACGGAGATTTTCCGAGTCCAAAGTCGGAGATTGTGCAGTCCAAAGACGGAGATTTTCTGAGTTCGAGTCTATGACGAATATAAATACCTGGTCTGCGAAAGACCTTAATTTTCACACGGCGTTATTCACATAACCACAAGTTGCTCACTTTGAAAACAGGCGGAAAACTCCGGCCTATTCAGTCATTTTAGAGTAAAGAAGAATAAAACAACACTTCTGGTCGACTCGTCGCAGAACTCTCTCTCTTCTTCACCAAAAACTCTTTTTAAGACACTCCGTCAAAGGTGGGGGAGGGCGGGGGCAGTTTTCCTCACTTCTCATTGTAGTATACATTTCTCAGTTCATGGTCGATCACCAATCACAAAGAGGAACAACTCATGATGTAATCCACATTCCATCTGCAATTGTTTCTATCTTTGAAGGTCGCACAGTCAATCGCTAATTACATGAGGTCTCATTATACATGACACTGAATAGCTGCTATTTGATTTGAGTGACAGGTTGTTATCATTAGTACAAATACTAATTACATGTACTTTAACTACCCATAATATTGCTTTCCTGCTGTCAAATTTGAGTGATGAGTTTATTATATATTTGTCAAATAACATACATTCTTCTCACCTGGGAATAAAATGCCAAAACTCTTCTTCTGAGAAAAAAAAATTCTACAGATGCTAATGAAATTTATATCCAAGAGATGAGATGTATGGCAGATAATCAATAAATTTTCTATTGGCTATATAATTTTGAATAAAGTATCATGGCTGGTAACCATTACACTCTACTGAATTTTATGTTTTAACCGCGAAACCACCACTGTATTTCATACGCTGTTAAAAACAATTTTTAATAGCTTCACATGTTCTCAAAGCACTTCTTAATATTATAGTATATTTATTATATATTACTATATCAGAACAAGTTGTCCGACTCGTGGCGTACGCCGCTGGCGAGCATTAGAGCTGACGTTTAATCCGCTGGTGGCTGTGTTGTAAACACTGTTTCAAAAAACGAGGAGGGCGTGGTATTTGTTGAAAGTTTCCCCAATTTCTCCCATACAATACGCAAATGCAGGGGGTACTCCCCTAAAAAGTCCTCCCGGAAGGCACTGCCCTCCTTTTTCAGCGACCTGGAGCCAAGTCAGACTTCTACCTACGGATGCTCCATCACAACAGAAGCTGCCCCTTTTCCTCCGTTCATGAGTAGACTACTCATGGGATGGTCCGTCCCGCACTGCAAGGCACTGAGATTAGACGCAACAACAGCAGATCAAGTTAATGGACAACAAGTAAAAAAAAAAAAAAAATTTTTAATTTAGAAGTAATGCAAAATTTTTACTGTATTTGAGAAGATTATTGCATTCAGAGAATGTTAAACTATTAAGAAGTATGAAATCTTGAAATCAATTCACTTTACAGTTGTAGATTTGTGTTTGGATATGTGTAATGCTGTTTAACTAAAACGCGTCTATGTCTAATTTTTAACAATATAGCCAAATGTCAATGCGATGACATTTGCAAAAGTACTTTCCTTGAGTTTTCTATTTAATATAACAGGTGGACTGAAAAGTTCGTAGGCTGACACATGGATGGCGCTATTAGTATTAAATCCATATGATTTTTAGTTAGCCCTAACCATCAAAAGGCACGTGTATAAATGTGACAGCTGTTGCACTATTAGTATGTGAGTTAGTATTTTTAGTGAAGTTATAGCATTTTTAGTGTATTTTGACTGTCGATTTATAGTATTTTGACTGTCGATTGGACTCTCGGTGTGAAATGATGGAGCCATGTTTCATCCATTGTCATATATCGACGCAAAAATTGGGGTTTATTAAGATTGAACAACTCCAAACACTGCTTAGAATCATCAATTCGTTGTTGTTTTTGGGTCGATTGTGAACTCTGAGCGGCACCCACTTTGAACAGAGCGTCGTTCGCATATCCAAATATTCATTCACGATATGTCCAACACGTTCCTTTGATATCCTCAGGGTCTCAGCTATCTCAATCAACTGCACTTTACGGTTATCAGAAATTATTTTGTGGACTTTTTGATGTTTTCGTCGGTAACAGCCTCTTTGGGGCGTCCACTGCGTGCATCATCCTCGGTGATCATTTCGCCTCGTTTAAATTTAGCAAACCACTTCTCTACGGTTGATTTTCCGGGTGCAAAGTCCGAATAAAGTTTATCAAGCCAAGCCTTGGCTTCAATAGTATTTTTTTCGCCAAAAAGCAATGCTTTATTAACACACGAAATTCCTTTTTATCCATTTTTCAAACTAACAAAAAGTTGCCTCTCTAAAAATGCTATAACTCACATACTAATAGTGCAACAGCTGTCAAATTTATACAAGTGTCTTTTGAAGGTTAGGGCTAACTAAAAATCATATGCATTAATACTAGTTGCGCCATCTATGTGTCATCCTACGAGCATGTCAGCCCAACTGCTATCTGCCTAAAATAAATTTTTTGAATGAACTCGTATACTCGTTAAATTTGCTCTGGGATATTTTCACTTATAGTACCTACAAAAGATGTTGAAATCATCTGCGACTCAAATTCACTTGCTCCGCTCCTCATGGGATTTACAGGGTAAGTTAAACAGCAATTCTATCTTTCTAATTTAAATAGAAATTCTTATCTACTCTATCTTGAGTTTAACAGTAATTCTGTCTTTCTAATTTAAATAGTAATTCTTATCTTCTCTATCTTAAGTTTAGCAGTAATTCTATCTTTCTAATTTAAATAGAAATTCTTATCTACTCTATCTTGAGTTTAACAGTAATTCTGTCTTTCTAATTTAAATAGTTATTCTTATCTTCTCTATCTTAAGTTTAACAGTAATTCTATCTTTCTAATTTAAATAGAAATTCTTATCTTCTCTATCTTAAGTTTAACAGTAATTCTATCTTTCTAATTTAAATAGAAATTCTTATCTTCTCTATCTTAAGTTAAACATTAATTCTGTCTTTCTAATTTAAATAGTAATTCTTATCTTCTCTATCTTAAGTTAAACAGTAATTCTATCTTTCTAATATAAATAGTAATTCTTATCTTCTCTATCTTAAGTTTAACAGTAATTCTATCTTTCTATCTTTCTTCTCTCTAATTTGAATTTAAATAGTAATTCTTATCTTCTCTATCTTAAGTTAAACATTAATTCTATCTTTCTAATTTGAATAGTAATTCTTATCTTCTATCTTAAGTTAAACATTAATTCTGTCTTTTCTAATTTAAAATAGAAATTCTTATCTTCTCTATCTTAAGTTTAACAGTAATTCTATCTTTCTAATTTAAATAGAAATTCTTATCTTCTCTATCTTAAGTTAAACATTAATTCTGTCTTTCTAATTTAAATAGTAATTCTTATCTTCTGTCTTTCTTTTAAGTTTAACAGTAATTCAGCAATTCTATCTTTCTAATTTAAATAGAAATTCTTATCTTCTCTATCTTAAGTTAAACATTAATTCTGTCTTTCTAATTTAAATAGTAATTCTTATCTTCTCTATCTTAAGTTAAACATTAATTCTATCTATTCTCATGTACAATTTAATTTTCCAATTCAGCAATAAGGATGGTTATTTAAAATGCAAGATTTTTGAAAAATTTTGAATCTGTATTTGGGGCTTGATGGCCGAGTGTCTAGTTCTCTGGCCCTCGATGAGACAGGTTTCGTGCTCAAGTCCCGGTGGTGCTATGGATATTTGTAATAGTTTGTTAGGTCTGACAACCCAACCCAATAACAAGAAAACGTCTCCTGTCTTGAAACCTGCAAATAAGCAGACGGCCTTGGCACACCATGGGGCTATTGCGCTAGTAATGAAGAAGAAGAAGTTCTTTATTTATTTTATTCTATATTTCTATTTCCAAGTCAGTATCCAACGAGATGGAATAGAGTAAAAATTTTCTTTTCGATAGAACTCGATCTTAGTTGGTGGAACTATTCTCTCCCCCAACAGCACAACATGAAGTCATAACTATCAATTGAAAGTGGATTTAGCCATTTTCAAGGTTCTTTAAAAATAAAATGCAAGATAAAATAATTTGAATGCATTTTCTAATGAATTTTATTTTGGAAATAAATTATTTCATAGTTTCTTTCTTACACTGAATTATCAATATCATTTTCTGGCAACTGGCGTACCGATTACGGAGTACCAACAGGGGGAAATGCCCCTTTAACCTCCTCATCTTAATTCATAAATATGATTTAAATTTTAATTGGCTGCCTAATTAATGTTAGTAGAGATACAAGATAAAGTTTCTAAAAATTCAAGTTAAATGGTACTAAAAAAAAAAAAAAAAAAACTAATAATAAAAGTAAAATACAAATAAAAGAAATTAAAGTTAAACTTAAAATTCAGTACAATTAGGGACTATTTGTCGATGCCGAAATATTGAAAAAGTAAACAGAGTATGAACTCATTTGAATAACACAAGTGCAACAGGGAATTATGCTGAACGGTGAGAGCCATTTGAAGAGTGATGCTGCAAAGTAAACAAATTATCCACACACACACAAAAAAAAAGGCCATAATCAGGATCGTATTTTTATAAATTTTCGGTTTTATAATTTTTATTTTTATTTTATTGGTTTTTTTCCATCCTTTTATTATTATCCTTTATTAAAAAAAGGGGGAGGGGTAAAAAAGCGTACGATAAAAACCTAACTATTCACTAGTCGTTAAGATAGGATTGTGGTGCTCAACGTAGCATAGATATAAAAATAGTGAATTGAGCCGAGTGTCAGATTTGAACCCTCAACCATTCGGTCAGGAGTCCGTCACTATACCTCTGCGCCAATTCGTTTTGTTCACTAATAAGCCGCAAACTTTTAAAAGCCAAACGACTCCTCAGATACACATTGAATTAAATAGTCTCAGTGGACGTAAAAATTACAATATTAAATCCCACTCCGTTACCTGAACTCACGATCGCTTGTTCAGGATAACAGCCATGATGTTCTTAACTTTAGAAAACAATCATAGGAGACGTCGTGAACTGCCCTTGGACGTTTCTTGCGAACTTTTCACCCCAGGGTGGTAGGTCGGCAGACGACGGATTAACTCATTGCTAATCTGAGGACATTTTTCAAGAAATTTCTTTGAAATTTGATTATATAATTTGAATAGGTTCGACGTCTAGATCTCTATGGATGATCTTTCGACGAACGAACCATGGCACATCAGCAATCATAGCCAGGTGTTTATTCTGAAAAACCTGCAGTCTCTTGATATTAGTGAGGAAGTGGAGGCCTGAATTGGGCTACCATAAACTAAAATAGGTCTAATGATAGACTTATAGAGCAGAAGCTTGTGTTTGATCGCAAGCCTACTCTTTCGAGAAATTAGGCAGTTGAGCTTAATGCACTTTTTCCAGTTGCTTTGGCAACTGTGTTCTTCATATGGGAATTAAAAGATAATTTTGCGTCTAAAAACAACCCTAGGTACCGATATTCAGTAACCCAGGGGACGGGCTGGCCGAAAAGAGTGATACTCCCTAGCGGAGAAAAAGAAATTCCGCTTCCCGAATAAATAGTATACAGGCCAATTTCGTCAATATCATTTTCAAATTAAAATGAAACCACTTCCATCAAATTGACAATTATTTAAAAATTAATCGTTTTTTATTTGGCTTTCATGCATTTCTTAAACGACGGGGATGAACTATGCATATGCAAAACTACGGGAGTGCTATTACATCACTCTGCGAAATTCAATACTGTGAAAGAAGTATCCATTCGTACGAAAATTGGAACAACTCATAGATTATGAAAGAACGTGCAAAGGATCAGCACTGCATAGTATATGACAATTATATGAGCCACTGAATGTTCATTGATATGCTCTGGCGCTCTGTGCCACAGTTTTCGGATTCTAGTCCTAGCAGTGCTAAGGATGTTTGTAGTAGTTCGAATCCACTTTAAACCCTCAGATCCGCTTTTATATGACTACTACTACTACTACACTACTTTCACGACGTCTATTTCAGCGACTATTTACACCGCATGCTTCTGCTGCTGCAATGATGCCCAGAACATCTCACGAGGACAAACAAATGGTACAACGACCACTTTTCAGAGAAATCTTGATTTCATCTACAGTAACATGATGGCCACAATCTGGTACTACCTCTCGGACAGACTAAATGACTCTAGCATCACTCTTCAACCATTCATTACCCGGTATTTTTAGTATAAATGGGCTGCATATCCACCACGCAGATATGAATTTTCAGTACATTGAAAAGTCACTCATACATCTCCGAAGCTATGGACCTTACTTTCCTCTCTAACTTCAGACTTGCCAGAGGCCATTTTCAAAAGACAATGGTAGAACATACTTGGTACGCAACGTGTAACGATTCTTTAATATTCATAAGGCTTCATTATAAATTTTCGCCGGATTTGGCGACCAACAAGCACAACAAAGACCACCTTCGACTGCATCAGACGATGGATGGAACAAGTATATACTTGACATGTCCCTAACAACATGTTCGAAATCTTTTTTCCTTTAAAGAAGAGATGTACAGAGATATTTATTACCTGTTGTTGTTGTTGTTGTCGTATCCCCTCATGGAAGGAGGGTGCAGTTTCTGTTCTGATGGAGCACCCGGATAGGTAGACGTCTGACTTCTTCTCCGTAACGCTCTTAGAGTCATAGGAAACCGGGACCTATGGCTTAAAGTGGATTCTGAACCACTACAAACATCCATGGCACCACCGGGACTCGAACCTGAAACCTGTGGCACCGAGCGCCAGAGTGCTAGACACTCGGCCATTTAGGCCCATTTATTACCTTATAGTGATATATTCATTAGCTCATGGTTGAAGAGAAATATATTAATTCATAATGGCAGAGACAAGTATTAACTAACAGTAGAGATGTAGATCAGCTCATGGTGGCTACACAAAATATTGTTTACATATTTTAAAATTTCATCTTTTGCCATACGTTTTTTTTTTAATCCTACGCCCAGCCTGGGCCAATCGGCCATACGTTGTCTTGCTGCCCAGTATAAGTGCAAAAGACTAAAATGAGAAGCATCTCCAGTGTAAACATCCTTTAATTTGAAGCAAATAAGGAGATGCCGTCCATTCATAGAATCATCCCCACAGAGAGCACGAGGCAGAAGTTGTTACAGCTATAGTACGTTCCTTTAGTAATAAGTAGGGCTTTCAAATATTTCATGATGTTGCCATTTGGATGATCAACAGTTTAATAATTTCAAAAAGTTCATGATAAAATTTCTGTATATTTATGATAAGTTTCTTATTGAAAGACGTATTTTACAGAGAGTTTTTTATTGACGTATAGTATATGATTTATAAATACAAAACGAAAAATACATTAGTTGCTTTACACAATTCGAGGTGTGAATGGATGGACATCATTTCAAGGTTAATTCAAGGAGAAGCAAGATAACCTTTTATTTTATATAAAATTCATACAGAGTTCCCATGTTGATGAACAGGTTTCTAAACCAGTAACAAATTGGATTACGGTCAGTAAAAGGAAAAGTGAAAATCACATGAAACCACATTACTTATTATCATTGTGTGCATATCTAAATTTACTATGTGGGACGTGATGGCCGAGTGGCTGGCGCTCTGGTGCTTGGTGACCCAAGTTTCGATTCGAACCCTGGTGGTACCATGGATGTTTGTAGTGGTTCAGAATCCACTTTCTTAAACCGCAGATCCCATCTAATGGCATCGTAAAACGTTGTAGGGATAGTGTTACTCGCGTCCGTAGCATATCTTCAAACTACACGTGCCCTCTGGATAGTGCTAAATGAGCAACAGCGGTGCAGCCCTTGCTTATGGCATAAAGACTGTCTTTGATATGGCTGTCTTTTTGTATTGCCAGCTGCATTAAAAATACATAAATAAAATTACCATGTTATATGTCGTTATCAAAACACTGTACTCCCTTTTTTTTTTAAATATTGAACGAAAGACTAACATCTTAATTTTTTAAAGTATCAAATTTGTCTTGAATTAGCCATTGTTACTAATTTTTCTAAATAAAGTAGCAAATACTTTCCAATAGTACAATAAAAAGCTTCTTTTAAAAATTTTACAGATGGTTCCCGTATTTGAGAATCAAATAAGTTTCAGTGTGAATACAAAAGTATTTGAACAAAATCTATAATAACGAAGTTGGAAGAGCTCTAACAGTTGAATACAATGTACTATGTGATTTGAAAATCTCATTTCAGAGACACTTACTTCTTCGATGGTAAACCTATGAAGCAGATTGTGTGTGCACTTTACAGCCTCTCGGAGAATCCCTTCAGTAGCGAAACCACTCAGCATTCCTTCCCTGGAAAATCAGAAGGCAAATGCCCTAAAGATTATGGAGCCATTGGTAGGTATACAGTTCTCTATATTAGCCTAATAAAGTGAATGATTGTGATTTTTATTTATCTTTTTGTATATATGATTCTTCTGTGCATGTGTTTGTCACTGAATTCCTCCTAAACGGCTTGACCGATTTTGATGGAATTTTTGTGTGTGTTTGAGTGGGTCCCTGGATGGTTTAAGATTTACAATTGAGCCGTTAGATGGCGCTGCAACTAATATAATTCTTCTGTACGAGTGTTTGTCACTGAACTCCTCTCTAAAGGGCTAGGTCAATTTTGATAAAAATTTTTTATGTGTTTGGCAAAACATAGAGAATGTTTTTATGCAATCTCCTTCGCCACCAAATGGTGCTGCAGTATATCAGCTTCTATACCATTCAACCAAACGCTAGGAAAATTAGTAATAACGTGTATTCAGTATGGAAAATATGTTCGCGCTATCCACTTTATTGTCACTTGCCACCAGATGGTGCTGCAGCATTTCATCTTATATACCGTTCAAACGATATCTATGAAAATTAGTATGCCTATATATTGGAACATGGAGAATATATTCGCGATATGTAATTTCTTACAATGCTTTTTTTTTTTTTGGCAGAACAACGTATGCCGTGTTCTGCTAGTATATCATTGCTTTCAAATGTCCAGCATTTTCATTTGTTATTCGATGCTGGAATGGCAGAGATGAGGAGAGATTCAGAGTTTTCTAGGCTGCGCCGTAGTGAGTAGTCTGTTATACTCTATCGACACCTTCGATTTGGAAACGAATTCGATAGAGGCGGTATCTAAACGTCCGCTTCTTCTTTCTTGAATACAACGAAAGGATTTTACGGCCAATGGCTTTAATATGCATTTCTGAATTATTTGGCCTTTAAAGAAAGAAAAATACAAATCGTGTACAGTTTAAAAGTTTATGAAAGCTTGTTAAGTGTTATTACCTTGACATGTGTTAATGATGGCATGAAGTAAAATTTATATAAATGTTACAAAAATTCTTTAGGATACTAATTTTAAATAAAAAGTTTAACTAAAGCTTTTGGTAAATTAAAATATACAATTAACTTCAGCCGTCTTTTGATTAATGCCTACTAATATCCTTTTATTTAGTAGATGAAACGGATAAGTTAAATTTTCTTTTTATATAAATACCGTACGTAAAACTAGGCCCCACCATGGGGCTGTCAAACCATTGAAGAAACCAGTTCTCTAACAGTATCAATATGATCAGTGGAAAGGAGTAATTTACCCCGCCAAGGGATACGTATATAATCAATATGTTTAAGAGTAGTTATTTTGGAGAATATATTGTCTTACAGCACTTTGGGATACGCTCTCAGAATCATGCCATGGGAACCTCGAGTTTGATAGTGGAGGATCAGCGCTATGTTGAAATGCTGTCTGTAAATCTGAAGTTTGAAATGAAGCTCCCCATATTAAAGCAAAACATGCACCCACTTAAAAATCTAGGATATCCTTGACTTGATTAACAACCCAAAACTAACAACTGGAAATTAAAATAGAAAGACTATATAAATATACGTGGCCTATCTAAAATGAATTCTAAATCGAAAAAGGAAACAAAGGAACTGTACTACCAGAAAAGCCTGCAGCATGAACTAATGACTAATTCGAAATATTTGCTGAGTGAGCTTGCACTCAATCGCACTGAAAATATGGTTATTATATTTTCTGATTGCTGATAAATCTTACTGAAACTTGTTTTCAATGGTAGTGAGGATTATTTTGTTCCTGAGTGATAAAAACATAAATATTTTGTTGTAAAATAATTGAAGGTTCTTTTAGAGGGTAAAACAGCAGGTGAGGTTTCCGTGCTGACCAACTTCATAAACCTGGTAATAACAACAGAATCAATCAATTCTTGAAATATCCTGATGGCTGCTCTGTATCCGTAGCAGAGCACATTGCTATAAACGAGGTCTTGACTACATTGCAACTGTTACTGCAGGAAATGAAATCTAGTTCTAACTGATAGCAGGAGTTCTATTCAGCACTTGGCTAATTGGTCCAGTGTTAGGGGTAGGGTAGGTGTATCTATTCTCAAAAAGCTAAAACATCTTCCAGTAGATCATCAGATCCACATACAGTGGATCCCCTCCCATGTCGACCTTGAGGGAATGAAATGGCAGATGGATTGGCCCAAGCGCGTGCTAGTGAGGTATTGGTTTCCACTTGAGCCCCTTACCTACACAGAGATTTACTCACAAGCTAAGTTAAGGGAAAAACAATTTGGTCTACTCCCCCAGTGCACCAGTGGTATCGGGGCCATCGACCTGGCGGTACTTTGGCACTTGTGACGACAGGCAGGGACAAACTGCAATCACCCGTTTGCTCATTGGACACCTGAGAACTATGACTTTCTCAGGTGGTTTGAAGGCTTTTTCGACACTTACACCAAGTGCTCCTCTGAGCAGGCTTCACCATCTCACATCTTGGCATGCCTGGGGCTCAGATGTCAGGATCTCCCTGACAGTCCGTTGATGGTCTTGGACTTTCTTCAGGGGTATTTGGATTCATGGACCTAGTTTAGCCCCGCTGGACTTTGGGGATAGTCGAAGAAGTTCTTGAAATCCTTTGATACTAGGGAGTTTCATTTAGCTGGGGATGGTCAACCCAAATGACCTTATGGACCACTTTTAGAAATGCATCATAATTCCGCAGGCCGCATATAAAATTATATCCCCATATTACTGGATAAAAACGGATACATAAAGATCAGCTGCAGCATATCGATGATTAACAAAGGCATCATTACGCCTTTGTTAAGATCTATAATTTACTGCACGTGTAAAATTCTATAGTAAAGGTTGAAGGATTTTTAAGTTGTTTTAAAAATGTTACAGAAATATTTGTCAGGATACACCCAATATTATCTTAGGCACTTGCACTTTTGAATCTGAGCTTAATTTTAAACATGTGTGGTTTCAGAAATTGTCAAAATAATATCTTGCCTGAAATAAAAAAAAAAGGAATTGTGTCTGCCAATGAGGCTTTTTATGAGTTAAAAATCTGTTTGAATCACAGTTCATGAACAGAAAAACTAAATTCTTGTTACATAAAACCCTTATTTGATCTATTTTGGTTTATGGCTCTGAAACTTGGACTTTGGGAGCTCATTTGGGTATGTTTGAGCGGAAGATTTTAAGGTCTATTCTTGGAGGTGTTAGGAAAAGTGATTGCTGGAGAAGACGGTACAGAAATTAATAAATTCTATAAAGACCCCAGATATTATAAAATTTACTGAGATCAATAGATTAAACTAGACTGCTCATGTATTTAGAATGAATGATTTAAACCCTGTAAAAAGGCTCGTTTTTGGCAAAGCTACAAGGGCAAAAAAGAAGAGGGCTACCCAAGTTGCGATGGATAGACGCAGTTGAAGATTTTTTTGCTGCACTAAAAGTTAAAAATTGGAGGACCATTGTCACCCAGAGGAATACATGGTAATCCTTTCGGGGGAAAGCCTTGGCCCACCCTGCGCAGGAGTGCTATTATGATGACAAAAATGTTTTTGTCTTTGTAGAAGTTTATAATTCAAGCCTCGATGGCCAGTGACTAGCTCTCTGGCACTCAGTACCACAGGTATCGGGTTCAAATCCCGGCAGTGCCTTGGATGTTTGGAATCCACTTTAAGCCGTAGGTTCCGGTCTGATATGACCACAGAGCCCAATCAGCTGCTTCTTTTCACTCACATCATTCCCAAACTGTAAAGGGCAACTCAGCTCTAGGCCCAGTGATGTGGTGTAGGCGTAGTCTCCACATATAAGTAACCC